>WYDK02061016.1:0-12008 GCA_009867345.2 Toxicodendron radicans | reverse complement strand
AGGATTAAATTGGTGTGAAATCTGTGCCCTAGGTTTTGTTCCATTGATTTTTCAACCAAAGCATTAAGACTACTTCTACTATTATTTAGTTTTCTTTCTGTTTTAAATTTTCAGTTCTTTATTCCTTAACATCTTGGATTAATCAAATAGTAATTAGAGTAGTTTATTTTGGTACTTGATAACGTAATTTCTTTGGGATTCGACACTCGATATTCGAGCTTTATTACTAATATGATTTCGTACACTTGCGAAACATCTACCAAGTTTTTGGCACCATTGTCGGGGAATTATTTTGTTTTATCAATATCAATATCAACTGGTCAATTGCTAATTTGGTTTATTTTTCATTTTATTCTACTAATATTTTGTTTCAATTTTTCGTGTTTGTAGGTCCTAGAGAGTTTTCGGTCTAAGGGTGTGGAGCTTGATCTTTACAATTATGAGATAGAGAGAACAATAAGGAAGTTAAGAAAAGTAAAGAAAGATCGCACAAGAATTCCTAATCAAACAAGAAACGAGGAGGAGGTTCATGGAAACGATGGAGATGGGAACACATTTATTACACAGAGAGCATTAAAGGATTACTCTAGTCTTACCATTGAAGGGAGTGCGTCAAGTATAAGAAGACCACCAATTCAAGCTAATAACTTTGAAATCAAGCTGCCCATCATTTAGATGATCCAACATTCAATTCAGTTTGGAGGGCTGCCAAGTGATGACCCAAATCTGCACATTACGAGCTTCTTAGAACTCTGTGACACATTCAAACACAATGGAGTTTCAGATGATGCAGTCAGACTAATTCTTTTTCCATTCTCTCTTTAGGATAAAGCTAAAACTTGGTTGATCTCATTGCCACCGGGAAGGATCACTACTTGGGACGGATTAGTGAATGTGTTTCTTGCCAAGTACTTCCCACCTGTAAAATCTGCAAAAATGTGAAGTGACATTACAAATTTCTACTAACAAGACACGGAGTCACTTTACGAAGCATGGGAATGATACAAGGATCTCTTAAGAAAGTGTCCTCACCATGGGTTGTCGATATGGTTGCAAGTGCATACATTCTATAATGGATTGATCCCAGGTACACAAGTGATGGTGGATATCGCAAGTGGAGGAGCATTGAATAATAAATCACCTAAAGAAGCATATAATCTGATTGAGGTGATGGCAAGAACCAATTATATGAGGTCTTCGAAAAGAAGTATGCCAAGGAAAGTGATGGGAGTTTATGAAGTCGATGGCTATACTACAATGTCCGCTCAACTCACTGCCATCCAAAAACAATTAAGGAGAGTTGCTTTAAAGGTAAATACTATTGATACTTCTTTACTAACATGCGAATTTTGTGCAGGAAATCATCCATCTGGAGATTTCCAAGTGGGGAATCCATTTACCCACCCGGAACAAGCTAATTATGTGAACAATTTTCAAAGGGGGCAAGGAAATCCGTACTCTAACACGTACACACTAGCATGATGCAATCATCCAAACTTCTCGTGGAGCAACAATAATGAGCACAAACCATCATTGGGTTTCCAACAGCAAGAGAAGAAATCCAACATGGAGAGTGTGCTTACAAAATTTAGAGATGAATTAGGAAAGAGATTTAACAAAAATGAAGCTCAACTTCAGAAAACTGAATCTCAACTTCAGAAATATGAAGTTCTACTGGAAAATCAATCCACTTCCATAAGGAACATTGAGACACAAATGGGACAAATCCATAACATTCTATCAGGAAGAGTACAAGGTTCGTTACCAAGCGATACAGAGAAGAACCTGAAGGAGCAAGCTCATGCAATCACCCTAAGAAGTGGAAGAGCTTTGGGAAATTTAGAAAGTGATACACGGATGGAAGAAAGAGAAACAGCCCTGAAGGAAGAACAGAAGAACTATCACTGCAGTGATCGTGAAAAAGCAGTAGAAATCGTCAACACAAAAGATGATCGCCGCAGCGATACAGAGTATCACAACAACGATCGTGAAAATTCTCACGATAGCGTTTCAGTTAATGACGATCGCCGTAGCAATGAACTCTATCACCGCAGCGATCGTGATCGCAGACAGATACCATCTGCCGGTAATCACACCATGGAGAAAAAAAGACAGCCATTTCGTACCCGCACAGATTGAAGAATCAGAAACTTGATAAGCAATTCGGTAAGTTTATTGATATGTTTCATAGTTTGCATATTAATATTCCTTTTGTTGATATGCTAGAACAGATGCCGATGTATGCAAAGTTTTTGAAGGAAATCCTCACGCACAAACGGAAATTTGAGGAACATGAGAAAGTAACGCTAACAGAGGAATGCAATGCGCTAATCCAAAAGAAACTACCACCTAAATTATGAGATCCAGGGAGTTATACGATCCCTTGTATTATTGGTAGTTGTTATTTTGATAAGGGGTTGTGTGATTTAGGGGCAAGTATTAATCTCATGTTGTTTTCGATTTACAAGAAACTTGGATTGGGAGAAGTGAAGCCAACCATCGTGTCTCTCCAATTGGCAGATCATTCAATAACATATCCTAGGAGGTGGTAGAAGATGTTCTGATTAAGGTAGACAAGCTTATTTTCCCAGTCGATTTCATAGTTTTAGACATGGAGGAAGATAGGGAAATACCGTTGATTTTAGGATGACATTTTCTAGCCACGGGTAGAACACTAATAGATGTCCATCATGGGAAATTAATTTTAAGGGTAGAGGATGAGCAAGTTGAGTTCAATGTCTTTGAATCAATGAAGCAGCCATCCGAGATAGATACGTATTTTGAGATTAGTATCCTTGATAACATCATCTCTAAAAGTTTTGAAGAGAGTTACCCTATCAACCCCTTAGAGAATTGTTTAATGAAATCTAGCAAATTGGAGGACGAAGTGGATGGTGACGAGATGAGAGAGTGTTTACGCTATCTGAATGCTCTACCGGCCATAGTTTATCAGAATGCCAATATAATCAGAAAAATTGGAGTAGGGGAAACTCATTCCACTTCACAAATCGAGAAGCGTCCTACACTCGAACTCAAGCAGTTTCCGTCACACTTAAGGTATGCATTTTTAGAAGACGATAAATATTTTCCAGTCATTATTAATGCTTCTTTGAATGCTGTAGAGGAAGATAAGTTGCTGCGAGTATTGAGAATGTACAAGGAAGCCATTGGATGGACGATTGTAGACATAAAGGGTATAATTCCCTCAATCTGTACACATAAGATTTTAATGGAGGAAAGCTATAAGGTTACTGTTCAGCCACAAAAAAGATTAAATCCATCGATGCAAGAAGTGGTCAAGAAGGAGGTTTTGAAGCTTTTAGATGTAGGGATCATTTATCCAATCTCAGACAACGCATGGGTAAGTCTAGTACAAGTAGTGCCAAAGAAAGAAGGAATGACGGTGGTCCGAAATGAAAATAATGAGTTGATTCCAACAAGAACAGTGACGGGATGGAGAGTATGCATAGACTATCAAAAGCTCAATTCCATGACTCGTAAAGACCATTCTCCCCTACCATTTATCGACCAAATGCTTGAGAGGATAGCAGGTCATGAGTTCTACTATGTCTTAGATGGTTACTCAGGCTACAATCAAATTGTTATAGCGCCAGAAGATCAAGAAAAAACAACGTTCACATCCCCATATGAAACCTTCGCCTACCGAAGAATGCCCTTTGGCTTGTGCAACGCCCCTGCAACTTTTCAACGTTGCATGATTTCTATTTTTTCCTATATGATTGAAAAATCCATTGAAGTTTTCAGGATGATTTTTCTATTTTCGGAAATTCTTTTGATAGTTGTCTGACTAATTTATCTAACGTTTTGCAGAGATGTGTTGATACTAACCTAGTGTTAAATTGGGAAAAATGCCATTTTATGGTACGAAATGGAATTGTGTTAGGTCATCGCATATCTGGAAATTCAATAAAGGCTGTCAAAAGTTTCGTGGGGCATGCGGGTTTTTACAGACGATTTATACATGATTTTTCCAAAATCTCTAGACCTCTTTGCAGTCTATTAGCTAAGGATGTTCCTTTTAAATCCAGTCAAGAGTGTTTAGATGTGTTTAATTGCCTAAAATCTGAATTAATTTATGCTCTTATAATTGTTGCTCCCGATTAGGAACTACCTTTTGAGCTTATGTGTGATGAGAGCGATTATGCTATAGAGGCTGTTCCAAGACAGAGGAAAGGGAAATTTTGCATGTAATCTATTATGCCAGTAGGACTCTAACAGGAGCACAATTGAATTATGCTACTGCTGAGAAATAATTTTTAGTTATAATATTTTCAATTCACAAGTTTCATTCTTATTTGTTAGGTACCAAGGTTATTGTGTACACTGACCATGCTGCATTGAAGTACCTCTTAGCAAAACGGGACTCCAAGCCAAGGTTGTTGCGATGGGTGCTACTCCTACAAGAATTCGACTTGGAAATTAAAGATAACAAAGGAACAGAAAACCAAGAGGCTGATCATCTGTCCAGATTAGAGTTAAATGAAGAAATTCAAGAAGAGGGTAGGCCAATCAATGAATCCTTCCCTGATGAGCAGTTATTCTCCATCAAAGAAGGACCTTGGTTAGCAGACATCGCCAATTATTTGGCACAGAAAATTCTATCCCCAGGAATGAACTCTCAAAGAAGTAAGAAATTCTTTTCAGATTTAAAGTATTATTTTTGGGAGGACCCATTTCTGTTTAAACATTGTGTAGATCAAATGATAAGACGATGTGTGCCAGAGGAAGAGATGCAGAATATTCTTCAACATTGTCATTCACTTGAAGCTGGTGGCCATTTTGGTGCAACAAAGACAGCCGCAAAAGTTCTCCAATCAGGATTCTTCTGGCCAACCCTTTTTAAAGATGCATTTAATTTTATAACAAGTTGTGATGAATGTCAACGGGTTGGGAATATATCTAGGAGACATGCCATGCCTTTAAATAATATCTTAGAGATAGAATTGTTTGATGTGCGGGGCATAGATTTTATGAGACCTTTCCTTTCCTCGTTTTCTAACCGTTTTATCTTCGTTGCTATAGATTATGTTTCAAAAAAGGGTGGAGGTTGCAGTGTTACCAGCGAACGATGCTCGAGTAGCTGTCAAGTTTGTGAAGAAGAACATTTTCTCCAGATTTGGCATACCAAGGGCGATTATTAGTGACAGAGGGTCTCACTTTTGGAATCATCAATTTGAGACACTGCTGAGCAAGTATGGAGTTACCCATCATGTTGCCACCCCATATCACCCCCAAACCAGTGGCCAAGTGGATGTATCTAATAGGGAGCTGAAACGAACATTGGAAAAGTCAGTTAGCACTTCTCGAAAAGACTGGGTGATCAAGCTTGATGACGCGTTATGGGAGTGTAGGACAACATTCAAAACACCAATTGGAATGTCGCCCTATAGGATGGTCTATGGAAAAGCTTGTCACTTGCTAGTAGAGTTGGAGCATCGGTCATATTGGGCAGCGAAATTCCTAAACTTTGATCTACAAGCAATGGGAGCAAAACGAGTATTGCAACTTAATGAGATGGAGGAATTCTAAAATAATGCATATGAAAATGCCCGAATCTACAAGGAAAAGACCAAGCAGTGGCATGACAAACACATCGTCAGAAAGGAATTCATACAAGGGGACAAAGTTTTGTCATTCAATTCACGACTACGACTTTTCCCTGGAAAATTACGCCCAAGATGGTCGGACCATTTATTGTTCAGTGCGTGTTTCTGCATGGTACAGTAGAGGTACAACAACCGATGAAGGGAAAATTTAAAGTAAATGGTCAGCGCTTGAAACCTTATATCGAGAATAGGACAGAAGATGAAAGGGTCTCGATTTGCTTTCGAACCCGTAGCATCGGTGTGGTGATAATCCTAGGATTGTACTGTTTATTCTATGCGTTTTGGTTGATTTTCGATACTTCTACTTAAGTTTGTGCCTGAATTAAAACTTAATTTCACATATTTTATGTTTCAAGCCAAAGCTTGCACTTAGTGCTATCATCGAGCAGAATTGAGTTTCTGGACCCAGAATCAAGCAAATTTCAGTATTCGGGAAAATTCTGATGTGTATTCGAAGCACTATAAAGCTTGTTCCTGTTGGAAATCACTTGCAATGAAGAATTGAAGCAAAGAAGCAAGCTGATGGCAGATTGATAATTTCAGAAAAGTTCTGAAGTCTTCGCCGCGACAAAGCTTTTTCTTGGCCGTGGCGAAACCTGGAAATTCACAGTTTATTAAAATTGTGTGTTTTAATGTAAAGGGAGCTTTGAGGGATTTATGGTTCGACTATTTAAGAGAAACTTAATCATTTTGAGAGGGATTCGAAAAAGATGGACACTTAGAGAGGCAGAGGTCGACATTTTGGAGGAGGAGAATAGAAATTGAAGATTGGAAGCTTTTGGGTTCATCAATTAGGGAAGAATTGTTCTATTTTCGTTAATCCATCATGTGGAACTCTATTTCTACCATTTTTACTATGTATTTCTTTAATTTCAGTATGAACTAACTCAATTTGGGTTAGGGTTTTGATGTAACTCGGATTACAATGGATTAATCTATGAATTATTGTTGTTTTTAAGTATATTGCTAAGATTACATCTTTATTTTTGTTCTTTATGCAATTGGTTGTGAAATTTGTGGAATCATTTGAATGTTGAGCATGATGAGACTGAGAAGTGAATCATGTGTTGATATCTTGGGAAATTATCATAGATTAATGAATGCTAGAGATATGTTTAGAGATCTATGAAATCATCTTAGAATTCTATTTAAGTTAATGGAGAATATAGCCTGAGAAGGTATATTCTAAAAAATTGGGGTTTTCATTGTATAATCCTTGCATGTGAGTTTAAGAGTGATAGAAATTATCGATTAATCCAAAGTGTCCTAGTGAAGTCAAAACCCTAACCGCTTTGTCTTAATTGCATTTTTCTCTATAATTGATAGTGTTTCTATTAGCTAGATTTTAAATTACATTGCGAGTTTTGTTTTAATTTCAGTTTAATTAGCTCCCACCAAATCCATCATTTTTAAGTTTGCTCCAACTTGTTAGAAATTAGGAAAATCGGTACTTGACATGCAATCCTCGTGGGAACGATACTCTACTCATCATTTTATTACTTGTTGCGACTAGGGCACTTGCTACACATTGCATTTCGTGTTATAAAAAGAAGCAATCAAGTTTTTGGCACCGCTGCCGGGGATTGAATTTGTGTCAATATTGAAAATTTTCTTATTTTGGCTAGATTGGAGTTCATTGTAGTTTTAATTGTTTTCTATTTCATTTTACTATTTCTTTTCTTTTCGATTAAGATCTCACGTTGTCTTTCTATTTGTGTATTTTATGCGAAAAGCTAGACGTCATCCAGTGGTTCCTATTGATCTAAAGTTTGAAAGAACTCCAAGAAGACTTGTCAGAGAACGAAGAGAACGTGAGAAGTTAGTCGTTGAAATGGCTGAAAACAGAATGTTGAGGGAATTTTTAAATACCCTCAGTTGAAGGGAGTGGTCCAAGTATAACTAGACCACCAGTACAAGCCAACAATTTTGAAATAAAGCCAGCGATCATCCAAATGATCCAACAATCGGTATAGTTTGGGGGAGATTCAAAAGAAGACCCAAATTCGTACATAGCAAACTTTTTGGAGATTTACGACACCTTCATGGCAAACAGAGTATCAAATGATGCCATCAGATTAAGACTATTTCCTTTTTCATTAAGGGATAAAGCAAAAATGGATGGCTAATGGCACTACCAGCAGGAACAATCATAACCTGGAATGAATTGGCTCAGAAGTTCCTGACTAAATACTTCCCACCAACAAAGTCTACAAATATGAGAAACGACATCACATCTTTCCTACAAGAAGAGAATGAGTCACTGTATGAAGCTTGGGAAAGATATAAGAATTGCTAAGAAAGTGTCCACACCATGGTTTGCCGGTTTGGATGCAAGTCCAAATGTTCTATAATGGTTTGATGATAAATGTGCAAATGATGGTGGATGCAATATATGGAGGAGCATTGCAAAACAAGACACCTGAAGAACCTTTCGAGTTACTTGAAGTCCTGGCAAGTAACAACTATCAGAGACCCAATGAGAGAGTGCAATCGAAGAAGTCTATGGGCATTCATGAAGTGGATGCTTTCACAGCCATTTCAGCTTAACTTTCAACACTTCAGAAGCAATTAGGAGGTATGCAGGTAAATTCCATTAAATTACCTAAATTGACATGTGAATTTTGTGCAGGTAACCATGCGGCTAATGAATGCCAAGTGACGAACACCTTTGCTTCAGCTTCATCTTCATCTTCATCATCATTAGAACAAGTCAACTATTTGTCCAGAAATTAGAGACAACAGAACAATCCTTTTTTTCCAACACGTACAATCCTTGATGGAAGAATCATCCAAATCTATCTTGGGATAATCAGAACAATCAATGGAATCAAAGAGTTGCTCCAAATAATCAAGTTGGGATGAATCAGCAATCAGGGGGATCAAAGATTGTCGAAATTTGAGGATATGTTCGGGAAGTTTATGCAAGAGACTTCTAGTTTCATGAGTGAGACAAAGGCAAATTTCAGAAACCAAGGGGCGTCCATTCGTAACTTAGAAGTGCAAATGGGGCAAATAGCCAAAAAATTGAATGAGAGACCACAGGGTGCCCTACCAAGTAACACAGTGATAAATCCACGTGAACAAGTAAATGCAATAACTTTACGAAGTGGAACAGTCTTGGAAGAGGTGGAACAAAAAGGGAAGGATGAGAACCCACCAAGTAAAGCGAATGAAGAATCTGATGAAGAAATTGATGAAGAAATCATGGTTGAAGAAAAGCCAACAAGTTCCAAAGAAGAATTAGAATCGAAGAGCGAAGAGAGGCCTAGAAAAAAGAAAGAAAAATTACCATTTCTTGAGATACCATCGGAGTTGGCACATCATACTTCTCCGGTGCTTTTTCCTTTAAGACTTAGAAAGGAAAATCAAGATAAGCAGTTCAGGAAATTTCTTGATGTATTTAAAAAATTGCATATTAACATTCCTTTTGCAGATGCCTTGCAGCAGATGCCGAGTTATGCAAAATTCCTCAAGGAAATTTTGTCAAACAAGAGGAAGTTGGAAGAGGAAGAAACTATGATGATTACGAAGGAATGCATTGCCATTCTTCAGAAGAAGCTGCCACCAAAACTCAAGGATCGAAGGAGTTTCACTATCCCTTATGTTATAGGAGATATTACATTTGATAGAGTTTTGTGTGACCTAGGTGCAAGTATAAATATAATGCCTTTTTCTATTTTCAAGAGACTTGGGATTGGCGATGTGAAACCAACAACCATATCTTGCAGATTGTAGATAGATCCATCAAGCATCCAAGGGGCATTATTGAAGATGTACTGGTTAATGTGGATAAATTCATTTTTCCTGCTGACTTTGTTGTATTGGATATGGAAGAGGACAAGAAGATTCCTCTCATCCTGGGACGACTATTTCTGGCTACCAGAAGAGCCTTAATTGATGTACAAGAAGGGAAGTTGATCATGAAGGTGCAAGAGGAAGAAGTGGCATTCGATGTCCTTGAGACTCTAAAGGTTCTACCAAAGTGAGATTCATGTTTCAAAATTGACTCGGTGGATCAGTCAACAATTGAAACCTCCAAACTTCATGATCCTAATTTGCCAATTAAGGGATGCATGGTCAAGTCAAGGCAAATAGAAGATGAAGACCGTAACCCAGAAGGTTACACAACATTCCGAGATGGTCCACAATCGAGCATGTGTCTTCTCAAGGGACGAATTTCTCAGTTCAAAAGGGTTGATGGAAAGTTAAGAAAATGGAAAGTTGTTAATAAGAACGATCAACCCCTAAAAAGAATAACCAAGGGATGGAAATGGGTGGTTAAGCTCTCAACAAAGGCCTTATGTGACAAGAATCATCAACAATTGAAGCTTCAGTGTAGGGAAAATAATCGGGAGGTAATGTAGTTAGATAGTCCAGATTAACAAAGGACTTGAGAAAGTCGAGCTTCCGACTATAAACAAGCGCTTCTTAGGAGGCAACCCAAGCGTTTTCCATATTTTTCAGTTGTTTTAAAATTTCTGTTATTGTTTTCTAGCTTAGGAGATGTTTAATTTTGTTTTTGTTTTGATGTTTCAGGTCAAATTCAAGAAGTTGGAGAAATCTGGAATTTCCAGACTTTGCCACAGCAAACAAAATTTTTTGTGGCGGCAACAAACACCCTACCCAAATTATTGTCCAGTCTTCGCTACAGCAAAGGAATTGCTACGCTGCAACATTTAAACTCCTGTCCTGAAATTGCCCAGTCTTCGTCACAGCGAAGAAATTTCTTCGCCGTAGCATTAAGCGCCTTTGAACGAAATTGTAAGAACTTCGCACAACGAACAAAAATATTCATCGTGGCGAAGTCTGTTTTCTATAAAAACCTAAGCCATTCATCATTTTCGTTCTAGCACCTCCAAGCACCCACTTCTCACATTTCATTCTTGAAAAGTTCTCTTGCAAAAATTCTTACAAATACTCCACTTCTTTACCTTCCTAACCACAAAATCATCTCAATTTGTCAAAGAGTTAACAATATTTGTGAAACCCTAAGTTTATGAAATTTGGGGGTTTGTTAAGGTAAGCATCAAATTGCGAAATCCAAGGGTAAAACGCAGTGGAAAAAAATGAATTGGTAATTTTTCTTGTCAACTTGAACTTAACTTTCAGTTTGTATTGATTATTGCGTTGATTGAATTATTGAGTTTGATTGTGGTGATTCGAATTAAATTCATTTGATTGGTGATGTTGAGTTGAATTTGGTGGAGTTTGATTTGTGTGCATTAAGGAAGTGTGGGTTCGTGAAATCAGAGTTGGTTGATTGAGTATAGAAGAGTAGTGATTTTGGCAAGAGGAGGAAGAAGATGATGCCATGGAAGACGATGATGAAGAGGGCGATGAGGAAGAAGACAATGATTAAAACCTGAAACACATGTTTTCATTTAATTTCTTTCTTTGTTAATTTCTTTTGTTAGTTTATTGTAATTTTCTGGTTGTGTTGATACGTTTGAGATTCGGTTGCATTTTCTTGATAGGCCGTGAAGCTTTCTAACACAGTGGACACCATAGATCTTTTTTTTTTTTGTTTTACATATGCAGAATAAGTCCACAACACGGAGTACTCAAGGAAGTATCTCAAACTTTTTAATTCAATTTTTCTAATCCTATGATTTGCATGTTGTGACATTGGGGACAATGTCATTTTAAGTTTGGGGGTAGGGGTAGGAAAATTTGAAAAAAGAAATTGTGTTTAGTTGTTTGTGTTTTTATGCTTTGTATCGTTTTGTCGATGATGAATTGAATATATCTATGATGATAATTGGATTGTTGAGATGTTAATTCTGGAAAATGTTAAACATTGCTTCAAGTTTGGGTTGGTTGATTTTCCTTTTCTAGAAGTCTGTTGAGTGGTTCAACCACCATTTTCATTATTTCGGCATGCTTAGAAACAATTTATATGGTTAGGTGAAGTCTTGATAATGTTGGTGGATTCTAGAACCTAGTTAAGAAATGCTTGAGGGGAAATTCTAGGAATAGACATCATTTAGGAAATGATTTAGGCAATTTTTCGGAACGTTTGAGCCTTTCCAGCCAACCACGAATAAATTTTTCCCTAGTCACCCGTTTGAGCCTTATAAGATTATCACTGCCCTATTCTTCTTGCTCAACAAAAATGCCAAAAACAAAACTTCTCACCCTAAACACTTTTCATACCAATTAAGAGAGCTTGGATCTTATTTATGCCACGAAAGAGCTTGAAAAGTTGTATGAGATTTTGACGAACCAATTCTTAAGTTTGCGGGTAGGAAAATTGGCAGGAAGAAAGGGTAATTGATGTTCATATTCATTTTCAATGTTATTTGTTGCAAAAAAAAAAAAAAAAAAAAAAAAAAAAAAAAAAAAAAAAAAAAAAAAAAAAAAAAAAAAAAAAAAAAAAAAAAA
>WYDK02060987.1:0-12020 GCA_009867345.2 Toxicodendron radicans | reverse complement strand
CTTGAATTCAATTTGATTGAATTTTTTTTAAAACCCTAATATGTATGCTATGAATTTATATGCTTTAAAATCATGTTACTCCAAGAAATCCAATCTTCACATAGCGCACCAACTTAGCAGAACAGAAATGCGTTTTTGTAAAGCTGTCAGTTTGTCCTGACAAGGACATCCACTTTTTCCGTGCACACTGAGGGAAATGAACAGTAACCTGACTGTGAGGGAATAACAAAACCTAGAGTTGTGACAAGTGTCCAAAGTTGCCTTACTTTTCCCTCATATAAAATCAAAGTGGAAAGCTTGGAAGAAGAGTCTTCAATCATCAAAGGAAGTCGGCCATAGAGAGGAATATTGAAGGAGAATTACAGAGGAAAAAAAAGCCAAATCCTGAGGAAGAGTTGGGCATTCCAAGTCTTATGTTTCACCTTCTTCCTTATGCCTTGTGTTTCTTTGTCCTACGGACTCAATAGTTGTATTTTCTGCTTGTATTTACTCTCATTTCAGTATGAACTAATTGTCTTTAAATTGGGTTTGAATGTTTGAACTTATTGTAATGTTACTTTAATCTTTAACATGGCTTATGATGCATACATTTCATTTTAATCAAATGGGTTTATTGTTGCATGTTGATGTGGCCAGTCAATGTCTGTTGTTTTGCTTGTTAATTAGATGCTGAGAAGGTCTGAGAAACAAAAGAAATCATTTGGTTAATGCAAGCCCTTAGGGTCATACGACAGTATGAGGAGAATACATAAACATATGGTTGCTTTCTTGTATGATTATTAACAAACCGAGGGTTAAATCTGCTTCTTGAGTCTAAATTTGCATAGACATATGTTAAATCTAAGCTTAGGGGGTAAGCTCGTAGAATGTTTGAATCAACAGTACGAGATCTAAGGCGTTTTAAATCAAGTAAAATGTTATGCTGAGTTATGCTGTAGCAACATTCATAGCATTACAATAAGAGGGATTTTGTTCAAACTCGACTTACTTTCATCGATTATTGAATCTGTTGTGCCACGTTACCTGTTGATTTAGAATTCTTATTTAGGTTTATTTTAGACCATTAGTTCAACTTATTTAATTGCATCTATTTTATTATTGCTCGTTTTAGTTTGATATCATCACTATTTCATTGCGGTTACATTGCTGGAGAATCGATAGAGACTGACTAGTTTTACAATCCTCGTGGGAATGATATTCGATTCTTAGTAATCCAAACTACTTGTTGACCACGTATACTTGCGTGCATATGTTAAGTTTCGAAATCAAACAACAAGTTTTTGGTGCCGCTGTCGGGGATTTTGCCAAAATTAGTTAGTTAATATTGTTACTCGTTTTAATTATTTTTGCCTTTTATTTTACTTGTTTTTTGGTTGCCTCTGTTTCAGATCTGATGGTGAATGGTTTATGAACTTATATGTTGACGAAACTATATTATTATTCGATCCTAAACCAGAAAGAACTCTTCACGCCAGATTGAGAAGGTTGAAGGCTAATCAAAAAGCTCATAAACTTGAAGAAATGGAGAACGAAACTGCTCACAATCAACCACCTTTGGATAAGAGGGATAGATGTATTAGAGATTTCGACACACCTCTCATTAATCAATTCAATCTGAGCATAGTCAAACATGATTTTCCAGCTCAACAGTTCGAATTGAAGCCTATAATGTTTCAAATGTTGTAAACAATGGGCTAATTTGGGGGTGTTGCTACTGAGATCCTCACTTGCATTTGAAGTTGTTCATAGAAGTTAGTGATTCATTCAAGTTGTCGGGTGTTTCTGAAAATGTTTTGAGGCTCAAGTTATTCTCATATTCATTGAGAGAGAGAGCTCGAGCTTGGCTGAATTCATTGCCACTAGACTCAGTCATGGATTGGAATGATTTGCTTCACAATTTTTTGTCAAAATACTTCTCACCTCAAAAGAAAGGGAAGCTCTGAAATGATATCACTTCGTTCCAACAATTTGAGGATAAGACATTGCATGAAGCCTGAGAGAGATTTAAAGAGTTACTGAGGAAATGTCCTAATCATGAGATACCTTGCTAGATTCAAATGGAGACGTTCTATAATGGGTTGAATGCACAGACGCGAATGTTGGTCGATGCATCAGCAACTGGTGCACTGTTATCTAAGTCATACAATAAGCCTTTGAAATTTTGGAAGGATTTCTACAAACAATTATCAGTGGCCAACAGCTAGGGCAATGACATCAAGAAGAACAGTAGCTGGAGTCATGGAGGTGGATGCTATCACATCACTATTCGCTCAAGTAGCTTCCTTGACCAACATAATCAAGAACATGAACACTTCTGCACCAACATTGTCCGCAACAATAGGCAGTTCATCAAGGCATCACGAAGCAGTATCTTGTGTCTTTTGTTGAGAATGACATATGTACGAGAATTTTCCAAACAACTCAGCATCTGTTTGTTTTGTGAGTAATCAGAATAGGGGAAACAATCATTATTCTAATACCTACAATCCTGGCTAGAGACAACATCCAAATTTCTCCTGGAAAAATCAAGAAGGAGGTACTCCAGCGTCCACTCAGCAAAGACCTATGCAACCACCAGGATTTCATCCGCAAGCGCAGCCAAGGAATGAGTATATAAAGAACAAAATCAACTCATTGGAGACTCTAACGAGAGATTTCATGAATAGGACTGATACAATCATGAAGAACCAGTCTACTTTGATGCAAAGCCAAGGTGTTTCATTGAAAAACTTAGAGAATCAAATGGGACAACTTGCATTAGCAGTTCATACAAGACCCCAAGGTTCTTTTCCAAGTAACATTGAATATCCAAGAGAAGGTAAGGAACAAGTCCAAGCTATTCAGTTGAGAAATGGAAAAGAAGTGCAAATTCCAAGAAGAATGCATAAACCAGACCAACCCTCGGCTGAATCTCAATCAAATGAAGCAGATCCTGAAGTGCAAAAGTCAGTGGAGAACCCAAAGAAGAAAACAACTAATGCTGACAATGTTGCGCCAGCAAAGCCCAACATTGAGAAGCAGCAAATTGTAAAGTATATTCCACCATACCCTCAAAGACTTAAGAAGCAGAATCAAGATAAACAATTTAACAAATTTCTTGAAATCTTTAAGCAACTCCACATCAACATTCCATTGGTGGAAGCGTTGGAGCTAATGGCCAACTATGTCAAGTTCATGAAGGACACTTTGTCAAAAAAGAGAAAGATTAGTGGGTTTGAGATAGTAGCAATGACTAAGGAATGTGGTTCTATTTTGCAAAACAAGCTTCCACAAAAACTGAAGGATCTTGGGAGTTTCACACTGCCATGTTTTGAATCAATTAAAATATTATGCTGAGTTATGTTGTAGCAACATTCATGACATTACAATAGGAGGGATTTTGTTCAAACTCGACTTACTTTCATCGATTATTGAATCTGTTGTGCCACGTTACTCTGTTGATTTATAATTCTTATTTAGGTTTATTTTAGTCCATTAGTTCAACTCATTTAATTGCATCTATTTTATTATTGCTCGTTTTAGTTTGATATCATCACTATTTCATTACAGTTACATTGCTAGAGCATCGATAGAGACTGACTAGTTTTACAATCCCTGTGGGAACGATATTCGATTCTTACGAATCTAAACTACTTGATGACCACGTATACTTACGTACATATGTTAAGTTTAGAAATCAGACAACACCCGCGAATTATAAGAACAAATCGGCTTCAAAGAAAGGCGACACCTCGACTAGGGCGATTAATATCGACCCCAAACCAACGTCGATTGCACATATGGTTCCCGCGACCCCAACAACTGATCTCGTCGATTTGACAGCCCCCGTTGACCAAGAAGTGATCGGGTTTAAAATCCCTGTGGGCGAGCCCACTGGTGCCCCCGGCTCAAAGAAAAAAACAAAAGAGCCTACCACGAGCCCCCAAAAAAGGACTGCGCTAGAATGGTTTTCTAGCTCAAATGGTCAAAACTCCAAATCCCCAAAGACCAAGGGGAAAGAAGTGTGGGCAGAAGCCTTAGTTCGCCAGTAGGAAGACCTCGACGAAACAAAGTTGGATGCACTCATCCTATCCCTTCCTGAAAAGATCCCCCCGGGGGGATGATAACCAAGGAGTCCGTCTCGGACAAAATTTTCTCAGAGTTCACAGCTTTGCCCGCTCATCATCAACTCTTCAGTACGACTAAGGCTTTGAGCAAGGTAAAATAACTGATTTACTCCGCTCAATAAGAAATTTCTTTTTCCCTATGCTTCTCACCTAACTTGATGTCTTTCAGGCGCACTGTATGCTTAGCCTTCTTTATCAAAACCATTACGACACTTTGGAGAACCTCGCCAAAACTATTAATGCAACCATTAACTCCAAGGATAAGGCATGGGACAAAGTCTGCCTTTTGCATAAATAAATAAAGGAACTAAAAGTTGAGCTTGAGAAATCAAAAGAGTCCGACGATGAGGAAGAAAAAATTCGAGGAAAAGCTCGCAGCTTCTAAGGTTGCAAAGGATAAGGCCCTTGCTGAGAAAAAAGACTTGGCCAAAGAAAAAGCACGACTCGTCGTTGAAAATGTGAAGCTCGCTTCTGACCTCGATGCGTCTCAAGCAAATGCGGTTTGGCTATGTAAATCCTTGAGCGACCGAACCCTACAATTGTTCAACTTGACAGAGTTGTATGGTGATAAAAAAAAGCCAAAATTGTCCGCCTCAGAGGCACTGTCAATAAGGCCAAAAAAAGGTATGAGGTCGACCTTTGGGAGACGTCACTAAACCTCGTTACTGAAATGTTCAAGGCGGACCCTGACAAAGATTACTCATTCCTCCCAAAACAATACCAGACTTAAATCGCGAGGCTACAATGCGAGGCCTCTGAGGAAGTTTTTTTATATCCGAAAGATAACAAGCCCGAGCCTGACGGGGCGGGAGTTGATGATCCCGAGATCGAGGAACTTAATTCTAAGAGTAATGAGTCAGGGGAGGATGCGGACGATACTTTTAAGGATGACCAAGTTGAAAGTCCGATGGACCCTGCTGCCATTCCTCAGCCCGCTCAGACCGATCAGGGCATCGTTCCCCCCGCTGAATAAATTTGTCTTGTAGTTTTCCTTTTTACGTTTCTTGTAATGAATTCTGCATTTTCTCCTTTTTATTCAATGCTCACTTTTTTGCAAATTGTTTCTATTATAATGGACTTAGTCATTTTGATTGGAAGGAATACCCTTTTTTACTTTCGAGCTTGTTGCGACATTTGGACCGTTGTGTTTCTTTGAAGTCGATATGTTTTTGCTTTCGGATTTACTTTGAGACTTGCTCAAAATTTTCCAAGTGTTGAAAGAGATCTTGGACTTGCAATGACTTTTAGTTTGTGTTATAACACTTCTCTAAGCCCAAGTCACTGAGTTTCAATCAATCTCCCCTAGGCGTGTTTTTCTCAATTGAGTTTCGAGGTACAGATCGCCGGGAGTCGAGCTATTAGCCTTTGAGCTCGTCTTTTGGCATGGTTGATACCATTTCGCTAGCGAGCTCAGACTTCAAATCTTTCACACAACTTAAAATGTTAAGTATAAATTGAATTGAATAACATTCTTTATTAAAAATAAAGGTGGACTCCACCCAATTACAAAGTAAAGATAAATTACATAACTAAAGTAAAGCTCGGTCATGTTGTGATCATTGATAGTACCTTTTTAGATGTTCGGCGTTCCAAGCTCGCATAACCGTTGTTTAGTTCAAATATTCCAAACCAGGCCCGATTTTTTCATAAACTCTTAATGGGTCTTCCCACTTCGGACCGAGCACCCACCAGCTCGATTCTTTTGTAACGGGCACAATCGTCCTTAACACTAAGTCCCCCTTTTCAAACCCCCTTATTCTTAACTTTGGAGTTGACATACCATTTGGCTCGTCGCTAGTAAGATGCAAGCCTTATCTGCGAGTTTGCCCGATGTTCATTTATCAAATCGAGTCTTAACTTCATTAGGGAATCATTAATGTCTTCCTCGAACATTTCTCTCTTAAAGGCTTTTATCCCCACTTCAACCATGGCCATTACCTCTCAACCATAAGCAAGTGAGAATGTTGTTTCTCCTATTGATGTTCTCGTTATGGTTCTATAGGACCACAAAACTTCGGGCAAGTCATCTGCCCATCTCTCTTTTAAAGCGCCGAGCTTCTTCTTTAGGGTGTGCTTGATTACTTTGTTCGCCGCCTCGACCTACCTATTTACCTGAGGTCGACATACAGCTGAGAAACTCTTTTTGATTCCAAGCCCCTCACAAAATGAGACAAACTCTTCACCATCGAACTGTTTCCCAATGTCCGTTACTATAGTGTGAGGGAGCCCAAACCTATAGATTATGTTCTTGTAAACGAAATCTTTCATTATGTTTGATGTCACTGTGTCTAAGGGCTCGACTTCCACCCAATTGGTAAAATAATCAACTGTCACCACAAGAAACTTGACCCCGCCCTTTCTTTGAGGTAACGGGCCGACCTAGTCGATTCCCCAGACTATGAAAGGTCACGGACTATTTAGAGTAATGAGTTCTTGGGGTGAAGCTCGCGGAATATAGGCAAACCTCTGACATCTGTCACATTTGTGGACAAACTCTATTGCATCCTCATACACAGTTGGCCAATAATAACCCTAGAGCAACACTTTGAAGGCAATGGCTCGTTCACCTGAGTGGTTCCCGTATATTCCCTCGTGAATTTCTCCAAAAATGTAGTCCGCATCTTCTCTATCAACACATCTGAGGAGTGGGGTGTCATATCCCTGTTTATAAAGCTTGTCATTTATCAGGGTATAGCGGGCTGATTTTGCCCTTAGTATAGGTGTTTCATTTCTATCCTTAAGCACCTCTCTATCTTTTAAATAGGAAATGATTGCATTCATCCAGTTATATCAGCGGACTATCTCCATTACTTATTCCGACGGACTGATACTTGACTCTCAGAGGATTCTTACCGGTATCGAGTCCGCTGATTCATCTTTCATTGAGGACACTAAGCGGGCTAAGGCGTCGACCACTAAATTATGCTCCCTTGGAATCTGCTGAATTTTGTAAAATTTAAAGGGCTCTAACTCAAGCTTTACCCTCCGCAGATAAGCGACCATTCTTTCTTCCTTGGCTTGGTATTCTCCTATTACTTGATTTACCACGAGCTGCAAATCGCTTAAAATTATGAGCGATTTCGCACCCATCTCCCAGAGAGAGCCTGCTGCTTGATCACCGTTCTCGAAAAATACTTGATGTCGTGTTGGCTTAATTCCAGCGATCACTGAATCAATATGCCCGATGATTCAGGCTTTTGGAGCATTTTCCTCAGTAGAAAATTGGTCAATACATGGATTGTGTGTGCCTGGAAATAAGGCCGCAACTTCTTAGATGTGACTATCAGAGCCAAGACCAATTTTTCCATCTCTGGGTATCTTGTTTATGCATCAACTAACCTTCGACTTACGTAATAGATAGGACATTGAGTTCCCGCCTCCTCTCTCACTAGTGTCGTACTTATGGCAAAGAAAAAGACTGCCAAATATAACAAGAGCGACTCGCCGAATATTGGCTTTGAGAGCAAAGGGGGTTGGCCGAGGTGCTTCTTCAACTCTTGAAACGCCCTCTCACATTCCTCAGTTCATTCAAACTTCTTATTCCCTTTTAGTACCTCAAAAAATGGTAAGCGCTTGTTCGTCGCTTTTGAAATGAACCGATTGAGCGCTGCAATTCGGCCTGTCAAACTCTGAACTTGCTTAATTTTTGTCGAGCTCTACATGTTCAGTAGTGCTTGGATTTTGTCAGGGTCGGCCTCAACAACCAGCTGATTCACCATGAACCCTAAAAATTTGCCCGAGCTTACACCGAATACGCATTTTAGTGGATTTAAGCGCATCCAGTATTTTTTGAGGACCTCGAACATTTATGCCAAATGCTCAATGTGCTCGCTTGCTTCTTTTGATTTGACGAGCATGTTGTCGACGTACACCTCCATAGTTTTGCCGATCTGCTCGGCGAACATCATGTTAACCAACAGCTAATAGGTCGCCCTTGTATTTTTTAGCCTAAAAGGCATTCCCCTCTAACAGTAAATACCACGATCAGTAATAAATGAAGTATTTTCCTCGTCGGGCTGGTACATAGGGATTTGATTGTATCCCGAGTAAGCATCCATGAAGCTTAGTAATGCGTGTCTGACAGTTGCATCGACGAGCTGATCGATTCTAGGCAACGGGAAGTTATCTTTCAGGCAGACTTTGTTCAAATCAGTGAAGTCAACGCAAATCTGCCACTTGCCATTTGACCTTTTTACAAGCACTAGATTGGCGAGTCAATTTGGATACCTCACTTCCCTGATGAACGTGATGTTTAATAACTTATCAACCTCATCTTTCAATACCCTAGTTGGATCGTCTTCACTTACTGAAATCTGCAACTCCTCAATTGGGACCGCTGCAAAGTCTTCTTTGTAAAGACGAGGATCGATTGTATCCTTAAGGGACCCAATGTGCGAGTTGGCTTCTGCAATAACCATAGTCTTTATCATAGGCCATCTGGTGGTCGCGACCATAGCATTGTTGTAACAACTCTTGGCATCATCAGTCGAGCCTTTGAGAATTCAAATCCTGTTATCAGTCGGGAAATTAATGGCTCGACAGCGGATTGAATCCACTAATTCAAAATCATCTAAAAACTGCCTGCCCAGAATCCCATTGTAAGTTATCGGCCAGTCGACCACAATAAACTCTTGCATCTCCGTCCTTGTGCAATCTTTTTCCCCTATAGTCACGGGAAGGTCGATTGTCCTATTAGGGAGCAAATTATCTCCTGTAAACCCATAAATGGGTATTGAGCATGGCTTCAAAAGACACTCTGTGAACCTCATCTCGTAAAATGCTCCCAAAAACAGAACATTTACAGCGCTTCCATTGTCTATCATTAATCGGAATACTTGACTGTTCCCGATCATGGTTGTCACGACTATCGCATCTCGAGTATATCTGTGGTATTGTTCGCTCTCCTCTCTCATGAACCCTATTACCTCGTTATCCACCATTGGCCTTTTTTGCAGCCTTGTCCCTGCCACCATTACCTTGGGGACTGAACCATTTATGGCTTCTTGAGCATCTCTATCCAAAGCGTGCCTTGAGTTACCAACCGAGCTCGGCCAACCATAAATCATTCAGACTCTGTATCTGCCCGGAGGTGGTGGTGGTGGTATGCTAGCTCTTTGGCTTTTCATTTTCTACCAGCTTTTTTGCCTTCTCTTTTTTCTGCACAAAGTTTTTCAAATGTCCCCTTCTTATCAACTCCTCGATCACATCTTTTAAATTTCAGCATTCATCTGTATTGTGCCCGATATCTCAATGGAAACAGCAGTATTTTTTAGGGTCTCGCCTGAATGACGAAGCCTTCATTCTCCAAGTCGGGGAGTTTTCCTCACTTTATTAAATGTCTCATAAATATGGGACAATGAGGCAACTAGCAGGTGTACTCCACAAATCGAGCAACTGACTCCCTTTTTCGAGAAACTCTGCCCTTGGTCTCTTAATGAACCAAGACCTATCAATCTGATCTTGGACCCTTCTCTTGTCTACCGAGCGATCTTGTCTCTGTTCATTGCCATTGCCTGACGGTCCTCCTTTCAAAGCTTCTAGTGAGCTATCTACTCGTTGGTGCCTTTCGACCATTTTGTAAAATTGTGTCAGGCTCACATGATCTTCCATTTGCAACTCATTCCAAGACTCCGTTTACGACCTTACCCCCGCAATCAATAAGGTTCTGATTGATTCTTCTGGAGTGTTAGCAACCTTATTATGCTCGCTCTGGAATCTCCTTAGATACTAACTCAGAGATTCGCCCTTCTTTTGACCAATATTGCTCAAATAACTGAGCAGCACTGAAAATTGCAGCCTCGCCTGGAACTGTTGCCAATAGTTTATTGAGCCCGCAACTAACCTTTTATACCATTTCTTGGCGTCTCCCACCAATGTCACCACAAAACATCAGCAATTTTCCAAATCGGAGATCTGATGCAGCTTAGTGAACTTGTTGAATGCCTCGAGGTGCTCCTTTGGTTCCCCCTTGCCATCATATTTCATCTCAGGCGCCTTGAACCCCAACGGAAGCAGCGTTTGACAGATTTTTTCAGAGAATGGCAAGCTGACAATTGATTCTGTCCGATTTGCATTCTCTTGTCTGGCTTTCAGGTCGTCCAGTATTCTCTGCACTTGCTCGAGCTCGTTTGCTAGAGGATTAAGGTTTTAAGCCCTGCTAGCTCTTTGATCAACCAAGTCAGTCCTAAGGTCCACTATTCGAACCAAAGGGTTGTGTGCGATTCTGTGGCCTGGTTGTTGGGATAATGGGTATTATCATACGCAATGTCCTGCTCAATGTGTCGGTTAGAATCTGAGCATCAGAAGTTGTTGTTATGGCCAAATGGGCGAGCCTGTGTTGAGCGTGGGCTATAACATGCACGCATATTGCCTCTTTCCCGCTGTTGGGAGCGAGCATTCAAGGGTGGATCAATCTCGCCCATGACTTCTTTTCTAGGCCACCTCCCCGAATTGTTGGAATGGTAAGGTGCCCGACTCCTAGTAACGCAAGTAGGAGCTCACTAAGACTTTCTTGGCGTGGATGATCCTGAATGATCTATCCGCTGTTGACTCCCCTTAGTCGAGGTTGGCTCAGTGAAAACTGGCTTGTCGAGCTCCGCCTCCTGCGCCCTTTTCATCCCGACCATATCTTGCTGCAGCACCTACACTACATTGGTTAGAGATTTAATTATGTTCATGAGCTCACCATGTTCTGGGTTGGAAGGTCCAGCCCTAGAGGGTGGATTAGCGGCAAACGACTATTGCCCTCTTGTTAAGCGGGATTTGCATTGTCACACCCGTCCTCTTGATTTCTTGATGTTCTGGTACGGGTCATATCTTCTGTTAAATTATCACTTTAAAGAACATGTTGCTGTTGCAGATTGGCCCTCCTTCTAGCGCCAAAATGTTGATGCAAAAAATCGCACCAACTAGAGAGATTCGGTTAACCTTGATCGAAATCGAAACGGATGTGTACGTGGTTTAGAATAACCAGCAAAGAACAATAAAATTAACAATAAACGCAAGAGATTTTTAAGTGGTTCAGCTTCTTTTTTTAATGCCTACGTCCACTGTAGCTTATTATTGAAATAATTTTTTGTCCCCCTTTTTCATAGAAAGATGGGGTATTTATAGTGTTACAATATATAAGAAAAGCTCGCCCAATCTGGGATTACATTTTTAAAATGAAGTATATCCCGAAATTTCAAGGATTGGGTGATCAGTTTGAAATTTGAATCTGATCTTATCCCGACTTTTGGGGGCTAAGGTTAATCTCATACGCTGACTGTGTTTTTCCGGCGAGCTCGCTCAATCTGGCGACCTTATACACTTGTCGACCTTGTGATCAAATCGAGTCTTCTATCCATCTAACACTAAGTGGCGACCACTTTGTGTCGGGCAAAATCCGATTCAGCTCGCTGTAGACCTTTTCGACTTCTTAATATGTGTTCGACCACTGCGAACCCTTCTCGGAAAACTTCGCATAACAGTAAATGTATGACCTTTGATTTATGGTGATCCAATCATATAAAATTTGTTTAATTGATGTTAAAATTAATTAATTATAATTTCTCATTCAATTTTATTGAATTACGTTGAATAAACAACTAAGAATTTGCAACAAAAATAAGATAATTTGAAATTTTGTTTTATTTTTTTAGTTTCCTTTCTGGTTATGTCAACTGAGAGGAGTTTTTTTTTTATCGGGGTGTCCAGACCAATTTGTGTGTACCTTAACTAATCCCCTGGACCTTGAAGTTGACGATTGGGTAAGCTCCTCAGTGGCCACCCCTATTAGTGACTGTGTACCCACCCAAACTTTGTCTTAGACAATTTACTACCCAACAAGTTTGAAAACGACAAATACCCACTTTCCGTCTAGATCTATTAGCGAATTCCATCTACAATAATGGAAAAGACTAAAATGCCCTTTCT
>WYDK02060967.1:0-12023 GCA_009867345.2 Toxicodendron radicans | reverse complement strand
GATAATCCATTCACTTTGGCTACTTCTCCCTCATATTTGGAATTACGTGTGACCTCTTAGGTTCATTGTAACCTAGCTGTAGGCCCAATACCGTAACATGTTATGGTATGTTTTGTCATAACTCTTTATGGCCGAAACTCCTACCGTTTATGGTCGGCATCTAGCAATGTTCCATAACCCCTAAGTTACAATGAAAATATTCTCCAAAGAACCCATTTCTGATTTTACGTGTCATGTAGCAAAAATCCTTTCGTTGTCCAATCCCGATCGAGAATGGGTTCATGGTTTGTCAAAACCCTCCGCGCAATCTTTACTCATTATGTCAGTCAGTACAGTGGAAAATGTCATCATGAAACCACCTTTCATATGACATTTAATTATACTCTGATCAGAGGTTTACTGTTTCCACTATTTATTGACATACGATTGGGAACTCAGAAACGCACTGTTTCTAGTTAACGGATCTCGTCTTGACCATCACCTGTCCTCGAACATAAATAACACATGATCAAATTGGCTTCTCGCGCAAAACATGATTAACCTCATGCTGATACACCATATGAATCATATGCATCCTATGTCGAATTCAACCGTGACGTCTTAGGTCAAAGGATTACCCGTACACTAGTATAATCCTACGATGTATCATTGACCACATTCTAAATGTCCGTGTGATACATCGTAATCGGTCAAGTTCGACAAACAGTTCACTAACTGTTCATCCATGCTAACGTCCTTATGATATAACTATTATAATCACTCACACTAATATCATTTCATGATATTCAATGGAGACGTTGAGCATGCCTGCTTTGCAATGTTATTGCCCAATTAACATTGCTTACGTAGGGAACACTTAGATGATTTTAATCTTCTAAAGATTCATATCATCCGGACACTTAACATGTTAAAGACGTATGTATATCAATACATTAAATAATCAAAGCAGTAAGGAAACATGTGAAAATGAACTATTCCTTTATTAATATTCTAAATATTTATTTACAAGACAAAGTGCCCTGGAATTGACAATGCTATTGGTTCCTAGGGCATACACTAACAATAACTTCGATTGAAGGATAATTTGCCACCACTAAACATGTAATGCAAATAAATAAAAACACCTTTTAACTTCCTACCCTCTTGATTACATCAGCTCAAAAAATATCAAAGGTTGATAAGTTCCATCTCTCCTTATTGAGTCATTTGATTAGACACGGTCATAACCCAATTCCCTATTCATTAAATAACATAGGATACGATCTCTAGACTCAAAGTGATAAAAACATTAAGTTGCAAGAAACCTGCTGAATCAAGGCTAAACTCGTATGGTTGGTTTAGTTATCTTGAGTGTTTACTTTGAATGCATGCATACACTTTACCACTAGTTATTTAGGTTAATAAAGCGATTTTGTACTAAACAACCTAAATTGGCAATAATAGATTAACTCTAACAATTTAATTGGCCATTTAAACAATTAAGACAATATATTTAAACCCTATTCTCAGAGAATAAATCACATAATCAAGAGGTATCAAAAGATAAAGAGTTATGGGTTTTATAAATCACAAAACATATCTTGGGTTTTGAAATCACCCTCAATCACAAAAGATTAATTACTAATGGGAAAGAATAAATTAAACATTGTAATCATGATAAAAAATAACATGAAGGATAAGAAAAACTTAGGAACACTTGGATGATCAAAGGAGTAGATGCAGATCCTCTCCAATTCTCCCCTCCAAGCCTTCTTTCAATCTCTCTTTCTTTTTACATTATTGTGTATTTTAGTTATCTTTTTCCTCTCCCTTTGAAAAACGGATAAAGACTTGTAATTATATCACTAGGGTCTTGGGGGTTATGTTTCCCACTTTCCTAATCAGTTTAAAACAATTTAAACAGGGAAAACACGTCATAATTTTAATTCAGAATCGTGGTTGTGCTGCAACATTGATGGTTTTGTCCTGTAACTCATGACAGCAAAACGATGGTGATTTTTAAACTCAATAACATCTGAATATGGCCAAGTGATGAGCATATGAATTGTAGCCCTTCGAATAATCATTCCAACGGTTCATGAATCATCACAATCCAATATTTCCAGCTCAAGTTATTGTAGAATTACTGAAGCGTGTCAAACTTGGACCGTTTTCTAGGATTTTCACTTTAACTTTAAATCGCCATAACTTTCTTGTTTCAGCTCGAAATCACCAACCATTTGTTACACGTCATCACACATTCCGCGCCAACATTGTTTCCGAATATTATTTTTAAGCATTTATAACCTAAAAACATTCAAACTATACCCATGATTCCATAAAAGACAATTATGAAATAATTAAGTTAATCTACATAAATTAAACCTAATTTCCCATAATTAATCTCAATCATCCATTAAGTAAAAAGGGTATTTTCAAGGTCGTATCACGTGGATTGATTGGGCTTGGAAGTAAGGTTGTAACTTTCTGGATGCGACGAGAAGAGCCAGAGCTAACTTCTTTATTTCTAGATGCCTTGTCTTGGCATCCACCAATCGCTTGCTAATATAATAGATTGGCCACTGTACCATTTCTGCTTTGCGGACTAACATCGCGTTTATCACGTGTAGGGACACAGAGAGGTACAAAATGAGCGGCTCTCCTAGCACGGAGGTCGCCCCAAATGTTTCTTCAACTCTTAGAAAGCTTGCTCACATGCCTCAGTCCACTTAAACTCTTTGTTACCTTTTGGTGCTTCAAAAAATGGAAGACACTGGTTTGTAGCTCGCGAGACGAAGCGACTTAATGTAGAGACGCGCCCATCAAGCTTTGAACTTGCTTGAGTTTAGTAGATCTTTTCATATCCAGCAAGGCTTGAATCTTTTCCGAATTTGCTTTTACCCTTCGCTAATTGACCATGAATCCCAAGAACTTTCTCGAGCTCACAAAGAACAAGCATTTCAATAGGTTCAACTTGATCCGATACTTTCTGAGGACGTCGAACATCTCCTGTAAGTGCTCGATGTGATCCTCAACCATTTTTTACTTAACAGACATATCATCAATGTAAACTTACATTATTTTTCTGATTTGCTCTTCGAACATCTTGTTCACCAAACCCTGATACGTCGCTCCTACATTTTTAAGTTCGAATGGCATCACTCAGTAACAGTATATTCCCTGATTTGTGATAAACGAGGTGTGCTCTTCATTGGGCTCATACATTACAATCTAATTGTATCCCGAGTAAGCATCCACCAAACTGAGCAGCTCATTCCCAGATGTTGAATCCATTAACTAATCGATTCAAGGTAAAGGGAAATTATCCTTGGGGTAGGATTTGATCAAATCGGTGAACTTCACACAAGTTCGCCACTTACCATTAGCCTTATTAACTAGGAAAAGATTCGCAAGCCAGTTAGGATAATTCACTTCTCTGATAAATTTGGTGCCGAGGAGTTTGTCTACTTCGTCTTTGAGTGCCTTGGATCTCTTGACATCTATAGATCTTCTCTTCTACCGAATAGATCTCACATTCAAATCTATGTTTAATTTGTGGCACATCACTTCGAGATTGATTCCCACCATATCAGTGAGGACCTATGCAAAAACGTCCAAGTTTTCTTCCACAAACTTAATTAGGTCATCGACGACCTTCACATCTAGGTGGCTCCCTAATTTCAATGTACGAGTGGGTTGTTGCTTGTTGACAGTGATCTCTTGCAATTCTTCCACTAGACTAGTGGATGATTCCTCTTTACAAAGTTGGGGGTCGATTGTATCTTCGATCGATCCAGGTTGTGGCTCAACTCTCTGAATTGCCATTGTATAGGGTCGTTTCCATCTTTCTACCATAATAATTGCTTTAATATAATAGTTCCTAGATTCTGATGGCGTCCTTGACGATCCCTACTCTAGTGGTCGTAAGGAATCTCATCGCCTGCCAATCAAATTGATGTGACCGCCCCCAAGTCATCTAGAAACGGCCTGCCTAGGATTGCATTATAAGTTGTTGGGCCATTCACGATCACAAAATCAGCCATCAACTTCTTTGTATGCTTCTCTTCACCCAAATTTATTGGTAGCGTGATTACTCCATTTTGTTGTAAATAATCCCCAGTAAATCCGTACAGAGGTCTAGTGGCTGGCCTCAAGTCTCTCTCACTAAAACCCATTTTACAAAGTGCAGAGAGATAGATAATGTTTACTGCACTTCCATTATCTACCATTATGAAGAACACCTCGTTGTTCTCAATTTGGGCTGTAATTACCAGTGCGTCGCGTTGTGGTCGTGACAAAGAACTGATCTCATCCTTGGAAAATCCAATCATTACACACTTTAACTTTGAATTTTTAGACGGTCTAGTCTCTAGGGTGAGAACTAGAGGTACATAATCTGTTCTCGCCTCTCGGCTATACCGCTCATGAGCTTATCTGGAGTTTCGTATATCATTGGGCCCCCCCGTAAATCATTCTTACTTGATTTATCTTAGAAGACTAGGGAGGTCACTCGCTCTCACCTTCTCGATTGGCAAGAGCTTGCGCTTTATCAATAAATTCTTTTAAGTGACCTCTCCGAATGAGATCCTCAATTGCATTCTTTAGGACCCGACATTTGTTTGTGTTGTGACTGATGTCCCTGTGATAATGGCATTACTTTCTCGAATCTCTTTCATTTCGTGGGTTTTTAAGCTTCACAAGCTTGGGCAGTTGCCTAGCTTCATGAGGTTTTGAATAAATTTCTGCAAGTGAAGCCACCAAAGGGGGTGTACTCGTTGTATCTAGGTACTAGCTCTCGTTCCATTCCTCGCTCGGTCCGTTGTTTCTTTGGGAAGCGTCACCTTTCTCCATCCCTTCAATACTAATTGCTTCTTTTCTTATTACCTACCTCCTTTTTATTACCTCTGGCAGGATCGTTGCTAAGAGCTTGGATTTTTAAGGCCACAAGCGAGCTCTTTACTCGTTGGTGTTTCACAGCCATGAGGTAAAACTGAGCTAAACTTACACTTTCCTCTTGCTGTAGATCATTCCATAAGTCAATCTATGGTCTTACACCCATGATCAACAATGTCTTGATTGATTCTTCAAGGGAATTTACGAATTCTAGCATCTTGAACACTTGGGGCAAGGGAGCCAGGTGAAATTCATCCAAGAAAGAAGAATTGATCGCTCCCACAACCAGATTATCTCGGCTAGCCCGTAATTTGTAGAGCATTCTTTGCACCTGATCCAACTGATCATTCAATAGGAGCTCAATTTGCCTTTTATACGTCGAGGTGAGTCCGTATTAGATCTCCTTGAATTTAAATAAATACATAGATTTATTTCCTATGCATGAGGCCATGTATGGGGTACATTGGCATGCAATGAAGTACTCTCACTCGAATAGTAAGTCTTATCCGAGGTATACTCAGAATTTCTTCTATTACGATGTTGGGACCATCATGTATGTTGATTCTAAATATTTTGATGTTGCGACGCATTCTCACCAATATCTTGTTGAGGTTGCACCCGCCTTGACTATGAGTCCACTTCAACGAGTTGAGCTTATTGGTTCGTTTGCTCAGTCTGAACTATTGGGTGCTTTGATGCCTCATCCATTGGTCTTTTCTAGGACACCTTCCTGGATTGGTTGGAACGACCTCGTTGTACCTTGGCATCCTAATTCTTCTTGAGCGCTCAAGCTGACACTCTGATGAGAAGCTATTATTGCTCGTGCTGTCATCATTAATGGTCTCAAGCTCCCAACTTGGGTCTCTCGGAGATGTATTTCTCTGACTCGGTTACAGGCTTGCACACGACCCATCGTTCATCCTGTTTACGTCCTGTTGGAGATTTCGCACTACATCAACAAGGCTTTTCAATAAATTCATTACATGTGCTATCTCGGGATTGGAAGAGCCCACTTCATGTTGATTCGTAGGCTAAAACAATGAGACGATGGTGTTCCCTTACTTAAGGGGAAAAGGTCTAATGATGATTGTTATTTGCTCACTAACCAAATCTCTTGTTTTAAATCTAAAGCTGATATCATTGAGATGTGGCATAGAAGCTAGGGCATATGAACTTCAAAGACTTCTTGAAACTCTCAAAGAAAGATATTGTTAGAGGATTACCAAAATTGGAACTTCCAAAAGCTAATGTGTGAGGTCCTTGTCAACTAGTTAAACAAACTAAAGTCTCTTATAAATCCTTGTCATTTCTCAATACCTCTTGTGTTTTTGAATTGCTTCATATGGACTTGATGGGTCCAATGCAAATTGAAAGTTTAGGAAGTAAGAGGTATGTTTTTTTTTTTTTGTGTTGATGATTTTTCTAGATACACTTGAGTGTATTTTTTGAGAGAAAAATCTGACACATTTTGTGTATTTAAAAAATTAGTCAGGAATGTGCAAGTTGAAAAGAATTGTGAGAATTAGAAGTGACCATGGGAAAGAATTTGAAAATTCTTACTTTGGCAATTTTTTGTGATGTATAGGGCATTTCACATAAGTTTTTAGCTCCCAAGACACCACAACAAAATGGGGTAGTGGAGAGGAAGAATAGAGTACTTCAAGAAATAGCTAGAGTCATGCTCAGTGCCAAAAAGCTCTTAAAGAGACTTTGGGTTGAAAGTATCAATGTCGCTTGTCACATTTGTAATCAAGTATTCCTCTGAAAAGGTACACTTCAAACTCCTTATGAGTTGTGGAAAGGTAAAAAACATGATCTCTCATAATTTCATATGTTTGGGTGTAAGTGCTATGTGTTTAATGATATAGAGAATTTGAAAATTTTGACTCCAAGAGTGGCAAAGGAATATTTCTTGGTTATTCCTCAAATAGACAAGCTTATAAGGTATTTAAATTGTGTACTAATTGAATTTTAGAGTCTATTAATGTTGTGTATATCAATGCAGAAGATTTTTCAGATTGCATAAATGAAGCTCCTTTCGGTGAAATGTCTGCTCCAGTTATGCCCACGAAAAAAGTTGATGTGATCACATCTGAAACTGTGAAGCCTAAGATTGCTGAAGTTGTGCCAACATTAAATTCAAATGCTAACTCATCTGGTGGTGATGGTGATGGTGATAGTGGTTCTGCCTTGAACAAAAATGGGATTGATCTTGTGGTTGATCTATCTGAAGACGTTTTCCATAGAAGATCATCAAGACCAAAAGATCCTCCTTCTTGGATTAAGAAAACTCATCCTCCTTCGACAATGTCACTAGGAGGAGAAGACAAAGTAACATCAACCATATGTGCTCCCTCGTGGAATCGAAGAATGCCAAGCAAGCTTTAGAAGACGATCAATTGGTTGTCGCCATGCAAGATGAACTTGAGCAATTTGAAAAGAATGATGTTTGGACAATTGTTCCTCGACCCGAAGGCATTAACATCATCAGGACAAAATGGATTTTCAAAAACAAGACTGATGAGTTTGGTAATATTGTGAGAAACAAGGCAATGCTTGTAGCACAAGGGTACACACAAGTAGAGGGAGTGGACTTCGATGAGACATTTGCTCCAGTAGCAAGACTTGAATCAATTCGTTTAATTTTGACCATTGCATGTTTCTTGAAGACTAAATTGTTCCAAATGGATGTAAAGAGTGCATTCTTGAACATATTGTTGAACGAAGAAGTATATGTGAAGAAACCGATTGGTTTCCTAGATTCTCACTTGCTCGAACATGTTTTCAGATTGAAAAAATGCTTAATGGATTGAAACAAGAACCCCGAGCTTGGTATGAAAGATTGACTACTGTTCTTCTTGATAATGAGTACAAAAGAGGTAATGCCGATAAAACTTTGTTTGTCAAGCATGAAAAAAATGAATTTCTTTGTACACAAATTTATGTTGATGATATTGTGTTTATTTTTTGTTCAACCTCTCACATGCAATCACAAGAATTCATTTGCTTGATGAAAAATGAGTTTGAGATAAGTATGGTAAGTGAATTGAGCACATTTTTAGGACCTCAAATTAAACAATTTTAGAATGTCATGTTTGTATCTCAATCTAAATATGTTAGAAACATTTTGAGTGATTATGGTATTGATCAAGAGTGTGTGACTGTGTTCTGTGATAACACCAGTTCAATTAACATCTCTAAGAACATTATTCTGCACTTTAGGACTAAGAACTTTCACATTGGACACCATTTCATTAGAGAATTAGTTAAGGAAAATTTCATTAAGCTTGAACATGTGAGCACAAAGTCCCAGCTGGCAGATTTGTTTACAAAATCACTAGACTATAATTCTTTTGTTTTCTTGAAGAAGTCCATTAGACTACATCAACTTGAATAGGTTGTTTTTGTTTTGATTAAATAAGTCATGAAAAAGTTTCTTATATATCTTTTATTTTGCCAAGGATGTTAATTTGTGTTATCTCATTGTTCTGTGTTTCTCTCTTGCATATGTGTAGACTCTTCTGAGATGTATCCACATTTTTTTATTCTCATTATTGTATGAACTAGTTTCATCTTGAGTTTATGATTATTTGCTTGTCACCTAGTGAAAGAGCTATCTTGTCTCGTAGTGTGAAAGCTATTTTTGAGTAATTCTCCAAAGTGTAGAGATCCTTATGTTTTGGAAAATCTACCATTAAGAGGGCTACCTATTGGTTATGTTTTGAGAGTTATTTGCCCGTAATATCACTGTGTGCAAACTTTATTGCAAAATGAAAAGAGTGTGATTCTTTGTTAATAATTTAGGGCATGAGGGAAGAGGGAGTTTTCTTAAGTATAAAATCTTGCTTGACCAATGTGTCATCCTTACCCTCTTTAAGGACACTATCACACACTAGATGAGTTAATTGACTATCTTCTCTTGGTTGAGATTAAAGTAGTGTGATTTTGATTGTTATAATCGTTTGGACCATTCTTTCTGATTAATGTACATCTCTAGATTGAGGAATACCGACATAGTTGTCTTTGCTCAGATTGATATACCTTGCTCTTTAAAATTTTTGAAACTTAGAAGTGATCAAAATGTTTGATTTTGATTTTGATTTTTTTTGTTTACTTTTAAGTCTGCTACTTTTGTAAAATGTTGTCACATTGAGAGATTGTGCACACATATTTTTCGATGACTTGTTTCATTTTGGGTTTTTATTCACTATGTATGTTTGTGCTCACACGATGTCGCGAAGTGTGCACATATGTCTGTTAAGAGACTTGCCTTAAGTGAAACTCTTTTTGGGGTTTAAATGGGTGTGTTGTCACTTGTTCTCTCATTTCATGATAAACCTTAGTTGTCGTCTCCTGATTTTTTTTCCTTTCCAACTCTTGCTCTTAACCAGTTTGTTTTTCTCAGATTCCTTAAGATTTTAGCTTCATGGATTCACAAAACTTACCTATGGCCGAGAAGCACAAAACATTAGTTGCAATGAAGAGGGTTACACGTATTCAAGCTCCACCCAAAGAAGTCTGTAACAATTGGTTCTATTTCTCACACTCTTATCCCTAAAAAAGAACCTGTTGTTATCTCCTCTCCTCCGATTAGCAAAGACAAAGAAACTAAAAATATCTTGTTCGTTGCTGATATTGTTCCCTCATAGTCTGCTCCTCTTGAACATGAGCCTGAACATGACCAAGCAATCACTCCTCTGCTAGCCTCCAGAGGTAAAAGATTCAAAAGAAAAGCTATTCGAGGGAGGCTTCCCATTTAAAGGTCTACTTGACTTTGAGGTTTGCCTCAAACATTATGAAGAAAGAGGGGGAGTAGATTGATCTAACATGGTTGCTGTTGAGGGAAAGTTTTTCTTATGTGTTTTTGCAGGATACTGAACTTGTTATCTTTTATTTTATTCTTGTTGTTGATCTTCTTTTTCATGAACTGCATTGCATGGTGGTTTTGCTAAGGGGGAGTGTTCTCCTAGCTGCTACGGTTGACACCCTTAGGGGGAGTTTGCCAAGTTGGTTGGTTGATTTTTGTTGTTGTTCTTACATGTTTTCTTTGCAACATTTTTTGTTTTGCTAGTGTTGATGATCTAGTTCTATTGTTTCATGATTGTGTTCCTTTATGCATGTTTATTTTCTCACATTGATGTGATTTGTTTAGGATGTGTTATTAACTTGTGTTTTTTTTTCATCCTCTTATATATGTTTTGCCAAGTTAGCTTTATTGTTGTTTCTTTCTTATCTCTTCTCATTTATGTTTATCTAGTTGATTTGTGAGATAAGGATAAGTTTGTTTTTGGATTATGTTGTTATCTACTTGATTATATTATGTTTGACCTGCCTTGTGAATCATGCTTAATCTGTTTTGTGATATCTTCCTTTTGTTTTGGTTATTGAGTCAAGTTCGTTTTGAATCAAGTTTGTTGCTTTGTTCATAAGTTTGACAAAGGGGGAGATGGTTGAGTTTTTGTTTGTCAAACTTATGATTGTATGTGTGCACATGACATTTTTTATGTTAGCACAGTTGTATCAGACATGTGCATCCTATCGTGAATTTTTATGTTTTGTTTAATATGTGTGCACATTATGTTTGTTAATGTGTTAACATCTATCGCTAACAATATTTCCTTCTTCTGGTATCTTTTTAAGTTATTCGATTTGGATATTTGAGATATCTATTTTTCTATTTGATTGACTTATGAGAGAACTTTATAGCTGTTCTCAGATGTGACTTGTCTAGAAAAGTTCATAAACTTTTCAATACTATGTTTCCCTTTGTGTGCAGGTGGAGAAAAATTGCAGGCTTTTGTGCAAAACTTTTCAACATGTGTGCAAAACTTTCAGCTTGTTGGCTGAGCTGGCACTTGCCTTCCCCAAGCAAGAGAACTCATTTATATCATCTTCTTGTTGCTCTTTTGACATAGTGAACCTGGACATTCAACCATGTTTATGCTCTGAATTTTATTTAGAATATTTGTTCTCTTTTTTGTATATTTGATGTTTGTCTTTATGTTGTGACAACATCTCTATTCTGGTTCTGGTTTTTTCTTCTTCATTCTTTCATGGCTGGAATGTGGTTCCATTATTGAAGACCGGAGAGTGACTTCGTCAATTGAAGCTTGGCAGGAGTTCAAGCGTTCCAAGAGTGTTCTTGGTTGGAAGAAATCAAGCATCAACGAGACTTTCAAGGAGTCAAAGGAAGGCAAATTGTGATAAGGAGAACAAAGAATGTTCTTGCTTTTGTGTAAACATATTTGTGGTTGACTTGCTTGTATTGTTGTTGATAATAGACTAGCCGGATCATGTGAACCAGGGCTCCTTTCTGTGGTCCTCAGATTTATTATATTTAACGTCGTAATACATTAGTCATATATGTATTATATTTAATTGTAACCACTCATTTTATAGGTGATTTAGACAAGATTGTTAGCCTAACACCATGAAATGCATGAAATACGGATTCGTTTCTGGTATAATGTCTATGTGGTACGTTATACATCAAATATTCAAATTAATTAATGGTACATGTTCATGATGAGCAGGAAGTATTTGTTGGCTTATTGGTATACATTGAAAGAAAATTTCGCCTCAACATGCAGTAATAATCTCCACTACGTTTTACTAAAAACAAAGTTGTTTTGTGGATGCAATAATAGTTATAAAGATCAAGACAACATTTATCTATCATCTTTATTATGAGTAATGCCATAGGCATCCATTGATTGTCTTATTAGCCCCCATCTTTAAATATATTTATGTTAATTCTAAGATTAACCTTTTAACTTTATGATTTGATTTTTTTTTCTTTAAATGTTCATTTTCAAAACACATTCTTTTATTTTTTATTTTTTTAAAAAATGTTTTCAAGACAATGCAATAAATTACCCAATGTATATTATTATGAAGCAAATTATAATGTTTTTCTTGATCACTTTTGGGGAGAAAATGATCGAAGCATAGCGTTTTTGGATGTTTTTCTTTTTTTTTTTTGTTTATTGGATTATGGAATCAAATGAAAATTGAAGAAGAACATTCTCTGTTCTCTTGATTTACCATAATTTTTTCTTTTTGCTGCAACTCATGTAACCTTCCCTGCAGTCTCAGGGTTGCAAAATTATTGCACTTAATTTATGAGTCCGATTATTGCATTAAATAAAGTA
>WYDK02060947.1:0-12029 GCA_009867345.2 Toxicodendron radicans | reverse complement strand
ATTATTTTAATATATTGTACTTTTGAAATGTATTATCCACTCACTGGGCCTCCCAGCTCACTGTTTTGATTTTTCTCTCCCAGGTCAGTGTCCAGGAGTCGAGTTGCATCCTTCAGTGTAGGTCGATGGCCAGACGCATGCTTCCGCATTTTCCGCATCTCGCTTGTCATGTAGATGACTCTGATACACTGTTTTAATATTTGGCTTGTAAAACAACCTTGCCTATGTTTTATTTAAAGAAAATTTTATTAAACCTTATTTACAGTTTCTCAAAAACCCACCCTCCTTTCGGAACTCGAGTCCCACGGAGCACCCGGATCCGGTGGGGTAAGGGCCACCCGGGAGGGGTGTGACATGAGTGATAGGAATAGTCTTCTTATTTCCAACCTAAACTTGAGAACCCCCTTGGTAAGTAGATTTCAGTAGCAAGTTGTTTGTGTCTGCTGTCATGTGGTTGGTGGCTATTGAATCAACATACCAAGTATGATCTGTGAGTGTTTGTGGAAAGACAATAGATGAGTTGGAAGACTATCCAACTCATAAAGCTGAAGAGCCAACAATGGCAGAATTTGCTAAGGAGGAAGTAATATGAGGAGAGGCATTTGATGGCGGATGTAAATGGGGATTGAAAGAAAAATGGAGTGTGTGTTTGACAACTCTTTTTCCGCACAATAGAATGGGTTTGCGAGTGTTAATGTTTAAGCATGGACAATCATTTAACCAATTAACAAAATCAAACAACCATGAAAGAAATAAAAGCACGCTGGGATTTTAACATGGTTTGGCTAAAACCCACTTTAGCCTACATCCATGGGACCATATCCAGGTCAAGCAAATTCGCTATAGAAAACACAAATAACAAAGTCGATTCAGAGTCAAAATTAAGTACAAACATTTTCAGAACACTTTCGGTTTTACAAGACTCTAATTCCACCATCACTTCAATGCTCTACTACAGTATGCTTGAACTTAAGAATTCACTTGAGCTCTTCGAGCTCCTCTTAAGCTTCAATAGCTGAAGACAACTTTCAGGTCCACAACTTGAACTTACTCCAAGCTTTCAACAAAGGAACCAAGTTCCTTAATACTCAACAATAAGATTGAGATAGTCAAATATGTGAGTAATAATAACCATAAAAAAACCTGATTGAATATAATAAACTCTCTAAAATTTAGGATACTAAGGAAGTTGTGGTCTCATCTTAGTCCTTGAACCTTTAGGGGATCCTATATTCATACCATTACCAATAAAAGAAGGAAACATAATGGTCAAGTGATGTGTTTGATTCTGACTAATCTGTGGAAAATTCCCAACATTCCAAAAATTCTGAGATCCTTGTACTCCAGGGTGATTCAAGCTAGGAAAAATCTAATTAGTGTTTTCTAGAAAAAAAAAAAAAAATAGAGTTGTGTGTCTGTGAAGGAACAAATGACTCATTAGTTCCTTGCTTAGTGACCAGTAAGGCTGAAGTCAATTGCTCATGAAATTTGGATTAAGCACTATGTTGCCTTTCCAAACACATCTCATGTTTATGAAATAGAAATTATGCCTCTTGTAAGGTGGTTTAACTATTGTTTGAAGTTAAATTGGCTACTACAACATCATATTCTGGCCCTAAGGCATCCAAAATGTGTAACAACAATTCCACATCACCTATATGAACTCCACTAGCAATCAACTCATCACCAAATTCTTTCATTTTCAGCATATATTCATTGACATTCATCGACTCCTTTTTAGTGCTTTGTAACATGTTTCTCCTTCAAGCTCACCTTGGAATGCCATTAATCTAGTTGCTTAAGCTAATCAATTTACACCTGCCTCTCATTTAAGTCAGTGTGGATCTTATTTTGCTAATTTTAGATCTTCTGGATTTAATGGAATTAGTAGAGGCAAAGGAAGAGGAAGAGGAAACGGTAGAGGAAAACCAATTTGTCAAGTCTGTAGCAAAATTGGCCACACTACAGTTCAGTGCTATCACAAGTACAACTCTACCTATAATGGAGTCCCTCATCAGTTTGGTAATTCTGGTCAAATTGTTGTACTGGAGCGCCTCAACAGTTTGGCAATTTTGGTCAGTTTGGTAATTTTGGTCACATTGTTGGTTCTGGAGCTCCTCAGTTTGGCAATTTTGGTCAGTTTGGGAATACTGACCAGTTCATTGATGCTGGAACTAATTTTTTACCCTATCAAAATAGACAGGGTTTTAACACCTACAATGGTGAATCACACATGTTGGATTCTGGACTCTCATATTCAACACATTCAGCTCATTCTCCTAGTAGTTTCTATTCTAAAGGAAATCAGTAGCCATAATCACAATGTTATCCATCATCGTTTAACAACATTGTACCTAGCCAACAGCTGTATGTTGCAAATCAAGAAAACTTTGCTTCCTCTTCTCATGGACATCTTATTGCTTCTGTGGCTTCTTGCTCAGCAAGTTCCCCTGATCCAACTTGATACATGGACTCTGGTGCCACTAAGCATGTTACTCCTGACCTGAATCAATTGAATGGCAGCAAGAACTATGCTAGAGGTGAACAATTGCAAGTTGGCAGTGGTGAGTTCTTGAACATCTCTCATATTGGCTTTACTGTTTTACCAGGTTCATTACAAACCAAATGCCTTCATTTAAAGAATGTTTTATGTGTGCCTAGAATAACTAAAAATCTTCTTAACATACCCAAATTCACAAAAGATCACAATGTAGTAGTTGAATTTACTTTTGATTGTTGTGTTGTTAAGGAGGTTACAAGGACATTGTTGCTGCATGGAGACTTTAAAGCTGGACTTTATCACATTGTTCTTGTCCTCTCTAGGTCTAAACCTTTGTCATATGTTTCTATTGTTAAGTCTATAGCTTCCTTAGATTGTGGTTTAGCGTCTAATAAAACTATGTCTCCAAACTGTGTTTCTGATTTGTCTCAAACTACACATTGTAATGTAGATTGTACACAACATTCTTGTACTAATAGCTTGATAAATAAAGTTTCAAATGATTACATTGACAATCATGTTTCTTTACATTCTTTTGTTCATGATACTTATGTGCTTCCTCTTTCTGTGCATACTTATTTTGCTCATCAACACAATTCAACATTTCATTTATCTTTAGCTTTGCAAGTCAATAATACCATTGCTAACCTGTCTTCTTTGGCACAAAAGACTAGGCCATCCTCATTTTGAAGCATTTCATAAGTTTATGAAACATGTCAACACCAATTTGTCATCCAAATTAGAATTGTCCTTCTATGATGCTTGTCATCTTGGGAAAATGCATAGGAATAGCTTTCTTATTTCCAATTCTAGAGCAACTGAACCTCTTGCTCTTATACATAATGATGTTTGGGGTCCTGCTCATTTGCCTCCCTTGAAGGATTTAAATCCTATGTTCAGTTTATTGATGATTTTAGCCAATTTACATTGTTGCTTCAATTAAGAACTAAAGCTGAAGTTTGGTAAGTTTTTATCAAGTTTCATCACCTAGTAGAAAGACAATTTGGTCATAAACTCAAATGCTTGCAATTTGACCAAAGTGTTGAATATATAGGACTAATCCTTTATCTTACTAGTGCTGGTTTTCAATATAAACATTCTTGTGCCTATGTCCGTCAGCAAATTGGGAGAAGTGAAAGAAAACATAGACATGTAGTAGAAACTGGCCTTACTTTGCTTGCACAAGCTTCCATGCCTTTACATTTTTGGTGTTTTCTTTTGAGACAACTATTTTCCTGATTAGCCTACAATCGTTTTAAATTATGTTTCTCCATATCAAGCATTGTTTAATCACACACCTCTTTATTCAACTTTGAAAATTTTTAAATCTGCATGTTTTCCTTTATTAAGAGATTTCAACAAACACAAACTTAATTTCCATTCTTCTAAGTGTGTTTTTTGGGGCATAGCTTCATTCATAAAGGTTATAAGTGCTTTAGTTCTAATGGCCAAATGTTTATTACTGCTAATGTTCATTTTAATGAAACTAGATTTCCTTTTGCTATAGGTTTTTACTCCTCTTTGTCCCAACACCATCCAATACTGCCATCACCTTCTTTCTTGTCCTCTTCTACTCCTTCAAACCTTACATTTCCTTTCATATCACTCCAGTTTGATAACAGTCCAACTGATAAAGTTCTTCTAGTAGTGACATGTTCTCAATCAAGTCCCAACTTCACAACAAGAGGTAAGCAAGTTTCTTCTGCAATGCTTGCTACTACTTCTCATACACCAATACCAAATACTACAATACCTATTACTACTTCTCATACACCAGTACCACATACTTTATAATTACTGAGATCTATGTCATCACCATAATAGACTAGTTCTTCCATTTCACCTTCATCAGATGTTTCCATCTCACAAATGTCTAACCCATCCCGTTGACTTGAAATAGATCTTACAAACTCCCAGTGTAAATCTTAAAACTTTTCTCTACCTATATCATTCAAGCCACTCTGCTCTCTTGAAGTTGATCTTCCTCCAACACAATTTTTTAAACCTTTTCTTGAATCTCAAGTCTCCAATAAAACACATTCCATGCTGACCAGAACTAAAACTAATGCTATAACAAATAAAGTTTCCCTTCTTATGACCAATTAGGTTTTTGTTCAACTTAAACCTTATTCAATTAAGGAAGCTTTTCTTAGTTCAGAATGGAAAAAAGATATGAAGTGTGAATTTGATGCTTTGGTACATAACAATACTTCTCTTGCTCCTTTCTCTCTTGACATGAATGTGGTTGGGAACAAATGGGTGTTTAAAACCAAATTCCACTCTGATGGTTCTCTTCAAAAGTAGAAAGCTAGGTTAGTGGCTAAAGGTTTTCAATAAACTTCTGGCCTTGATTACTTTGAAACCTTCAGCCCCGTCATTAAACCTTTAACCATAAGAATTATCTTGACCCTTACGGTCACACATCACTAGAATATTCAACAAGTCGATGTGAACAATGCCTTCTAGAATGGCATCTTGCATGAGACTGTCTATATGAAGTAGCTTGAAGGCTTTGGGAATAGTCAATTTCCCTCTCATGTTTGCAAGCTCAACAAAGCCCTTTTATAGCTTTAAAAAAGTACCAAAGGCCTGGTTTGAAAAGTTGAAACAGGTTTTGCTGGATAAGGGCTTTCAGAATTCAGTTTCTGACTTTAGTCTCTTTACTCTCAAACAAGATTCTCAAGTGACTTATGTCTTGATTTATGTTGATGATATTTTCGTCACTGGCACCAACACCTCTTATATTCATCAACTTGTCAAAGATTTAAATGCTCAATTTGCCTTGAAAACACTGGGATTAGTTAGGTATTTTCTTGGTCTAGAAGCTAAAAGAATAGATCAAGGCATTCATCTAAAATAGACCAAGTACATTAGAGATCTTCTTGCTAAAACACAAATGATGGATGCTCATTCTTGTCCCACTCCCATGGCTATGGGTACCAAGTTGTTTACTCATGACAGTGAAGCTTTTACAGATCCTAGTAGTCTTTACAGAAGCACTATTGGTGCTTTGCTATACTTAACACTTACTAGACTTGACATCAGTTACACTATTAACAAGTTGAGTCAGTTCCTTCAAGCCCCCACAGAGCTTCAATGGCAAGCCTGCAAAAAGGTATTGAGATACATCAAAGGTACTCAATATCATGGTTTACAGTTCAAAGCAACAGCTTCTTTGTGTGTGGAATGATATGCTGATGCAAATTGGGGCAGCAATTTAGATGATAAAAGGTCTACTAATGGCTATTGTGTTTATTTGGTCCTAACCTCATTCAATAGAGCTCTCAAAAATAGAAAGTGTTTGCATTGTCTTCTACAGAGACTGAGTACTTAGCCTTAGCTCATACACCCATTGAAATAGCTAGGCTACAAAGTATTTTTTCAGAATTAGGAGTTGTCTTCCATTAATTCCTCTCTTATCCTTTGGTGTGATAATGTGAGTGCAGGAGCATTGGCTACAAATCTTGTTTTCCATGCTAAAACCAAACTCATTGAAATTGATGCTCATTATATTGGGGATCAGGTTCTTGCCAAAAAGCTAAGTGTTCAATATGTTCCTTCAAAATAACAAATTGCTGACATTCTAACCAAAGCTTTGTCCATCTCTTAGTTTCATGATTTAAAGAAAAAATTAATTGTGGTAAAAGTTGTTAAAGAAGAAGGACCTACAAAATGTAATCTGACAAGTGAAAATTTGAATAAAGAACAGGTGAGCTAGTTGTGGTGCAGAGTTGAATGAAGAAAAGTTGAGCTAGTTATGGTGTAGAGTTAAATAAAGAAAATTTGAGCTAGTTGTGGTGTAGAATTAAATAAAGAAAAGTTAAGTTGAGCTAGTTGTGGTGCAGAGTTGAATGAAGAAGAGTTAAACTAGTTGTGGTGCAAATGTTTTGAGCGTATTGAGATGCTTAATTGAATATGTAATCTACAACTTTCATAGTTCAAGATGACTCAGAATTGTAGCTTATGTTCTTCAATTGCTGGTTGTAGGTTCAAATGAGGATATGAGCTTGAAGATTTGCTTGCTTGTTTGCAGTTCTTCTTATCCAATTTATCAATTAGATTTTTGGTTGCAGTAGTTGACTAATCAATTTGATTCTTACCATAATAGCTGCAAATGTTTCTCTTTAGTTTTCCATCACTGAAATTGAAAGTTGATAAAGTACGGTTGAAGAAGTAGTGCAAATCAGAGTAGAGTTTGGTTTAAGGGGGGAATGTTGCCCAATCTGGAAAGTCAGTCTTCATAGAAGTTGTTTAAGACTACAAAAGAAATAGGAACAAAGGAGTTTAGTTTAAGGGGGAATGTTGACCAAAGTTGATTCATCAGAAATCATAGACTCAAGGTGTTAAGTTTTTTAAACTTAAGTACTAAATTGTAACTGCTGGAAACAACAGTGTTTAAGAAACATTCACTTTACTCTCTTCTTCACATTGTTGTATATATATTCAGCTGCTATGTTAAATTGTGTAGTTCGTCCAATTAGTAAAATTCATCTTATCTAAATACCCTTTAGAATTTTCAAGTTTCCTTTAAGTTTTCTCAGTTCTGAAGTCTCTGATTTTCAAGAAGATGGAATGGGTGCTTGAATAGGGTCATTCTGTGTGGAACGATTTGCCTGGACTTTTGTTCAGATTGGATAGAATGTGTAATGGCTTCAGGAGCGAGGTCGATCTCCTTGGGAACGACTTGAGGATATAGGAACGAGTGCCCCTCTTCATGGAATGGGCGTTCCATCCCTTTTCAGTATTACTTGTTGAAAATCTTTGTTATCATATTATGAACTTGTGAGCACAATGGCTCATGTACTCACAATCCATTCAGACTTTATTTATTTTAATAAATGATATTTGTTTGTGACCACATCGTGTGATGTTAGCACATTTTAGTTCAGTTTGTTTTTCTCCTTAGTCTGACGTGGACAACCTTTTAAGATATTATTGATTAGTATCTTTTTCATTTATTTGATTTATTTTGTTTTGCTTTAAGGTATAATTTTTGGGACCACTTTCCAAGTGTCTCAACATGAGTGGATGGTGCAGAAAAAAATGTATCTTTACTGACATTCTTTCTTTTTGCAGGTGCACAACAAATTGAATATTTGTTGCAAAACGTTTTTGATCTTGTCTACCCACCTAGCATTTTGTCTGTAATGCCTTTCACGTTATATCATCTTCTTTGTACAAGAAAGAGAGAGACGAACAACACTTTCTGAGTCTGCCATTTTCATTTATGCGAGCTCGATTTTTCAGAGCATTTTTCTTGGTTGTTCAGTCTCATTTATTTGGATGTATTTATCTTTTAAATATCTTGTTCATCCTTAGTTTTGTTGGTTCATTTATGTGTTGGTTTGTGTGAGCACATTCACGACAGTTCAGCCCACTGAACATTTGCTGGTTTCATTATTGTACTGATTGAAGACTGAAGTATGGCTTCAACATCTGGTGCTTGGGAAGAACTCAGGCAGACTGTGAGTGTTGCGAGGTGAAGACTACCTGTAGAAGAACGGAGTGCAACCAGAGTGTGGAGATTGAAGCGTTATGAAAAATGGAGTTTTTTATAACTGATGCTTGTTTCTAACTTTGTAATTGTACCATGAATGTTTTCTATAGTGGAACGTTTTCTCCTAGACCAGGTCCCATGGATGTAGGCTTCTGTCGAACCATGTAAAGGGTTGTATTCTTTATTTTTATGCTTGGATAAATGCTTGCAATCAGCTCCATAAAGAACCCAATGAACTAGTAAATTTAACTTGGTAAAATTTATGATAAGTTTAACATTTCCGTTGTGCAAACACTTTTGTGAGATAACAAATGTGTGGTAACATTTCTGGTTTACAAGCAAATGGACCTAACAAGTGGTATCAAAGCATGTTCTGATAAGTTTTTTCAATGTTCCTACCCATTTTCTGATTGTATGATTAAGTTGGTTGTTTTTGTCTTGCATCGTTTCTGGTTAAACTGATTTTCTGTTCAGTTCTGTTTTCGTGTGTGTGCCCACTTCTGCTTCTGTGCTTACATTGTTGTGTCTATTGTGATGAACTTCTTTAGTGAATGAGGGTCTGTCAATCGGCCACCACTCCTTGAAGGAGCAAATTACCCTTACTGGAAACCTAGGATGAGAGCTTTCCTAAAATCTATAGATGAAAAGGTATGGGCTTCGGTTGTAAGTGGATGGAGACATCCTACCTTGGTTGAGAATGGGGAAATTAAACCAAAACCCATAGAAATTTGGACCAAGGCTGAACTAGACTTAGCAAACAACAACTCTAAAGCTATTCATACTATTTTTAATGCTGTGAATGTGAACCAAATGAAGATAATTGCAAATTGTGAAACTGCTAAGGATGCTTGGGACAAGCTCCAAGTCAAAAATGAAGGAACCGATTTGGTTAAAAAGACTAGACTTAGGAGACTTGTGACTGATTTTGAAAATCTTGTCATGCTTGAAGATGAAACAATTACTGATTTTCATGGTAGACTTTGTGATGTATCTAATGAATGTTATGCTTTAGGTAAAGTCTATTCTAACTCTGAACTTGTCAGGAAAGTTGTGTGCTCACTGCCCAAGAGATTCATGTCCAAAGTCACTTCCATTGAAGAATGCTGAGATTTGGACACCATAGAGCTTGATGAACTGATTGGTTCTCTTCAAACTTTCGAGCTAAATCTGAAAAGATGGGAAACTAAAAAACCGCACAAAGGTTTAGCACTCAAACATGAGGTAGACTCTGAACTTTTTGAGAATATTGACACAAGCATTCTTGATGATGACACTTGTGCCTTGTTAACTAAGAATTTTGCTAAATTTCTCAAGAAGAATGCAAAACATAATTTTGGGAATAAAAAGGGAAAACAACCTTTTGGTAGAAAAATTTCAGACCAACATAATTTAGGTGAGTTTCTAAAAAGATTCTCTAAAGAAAAAGAAAAGAGAAAGGGAGTCAAAAGTTTTGAGTGTGAAGGTTATGGCCGCATTCAATCTGTATGTGTTAACAAACTAAAGAAGAAAGGTAAGGCAATGGTTGCCACCTTGAGTGAGAGTGAAAATGAGGAGAGTGTTAGTGATGAGAGTGAGTCTGATGTGGATGAAAACTTTCTTGTATTTGCTGCCAATCAAGAGGATAGTGAAGGTTCACGTTCGGATCAGTCAAATGACTATGATGAGGAGAAACAAAAGGCCTATGAAAAAATGTACCAATCTTGGTTAAAGGTCCTTAAGAGAATTAAGTCTCTTAAGGCTGAAAAGTCTTCCATGGTGGAAGATAAGAAAAACTTGATTGATCAAGTATAGGATTTAACCATTGAAGTGTCCAACAAATAATCACTTTTGTCTAAAGCTAAGTTTGAACTAATTGAGGCGAAGGCCATTGTTGAGAAACTTAATGCATGTTCACTTAAGCTTGATGAGGTGCTTGGACAAGGGAAGATTTTTGGAGATAAAACTGGTTTGGGATTAACTTCTGGTGCTAGCACATCAACCAGTGTGCGCACATTTGTGAAGGCCATTGAACACATTCTTGACGTTGCCACGGGAAAACAGGTAATGAAGGTAAAACGTTTCATTCTCATTTGTCATTTTTGCAATAGGAAATGACATATTAGACTCAAGTGCTTTAAATTAATAGCCTATCTGCAAAAGTGTTTTGAAAATCATGCCATGTTTTCAAATGTGAACAAACACGCCAAGAATGTTGACTATCATAAGAAAATTTGGATGCAAAAACCTTCTGTGAATTCATTTGTTGCACATACTTCACTTCTTGCATTTCAAAATAATTTAGGTACCTTGATAGTGGTTGCTCTAGGCACATGACTGGAAATTGTTCACCTTTATCTAACTTGCAATATGTTGATAATGGATATGTTACTTATGGTGATATAAAGAAAGGAAAAGTTCTTGGTAAATGTTCAATCACACTACCAGGACTTCCAATTTTTAATGATGTCTTGTTTATGGATGGTTTAAAGGCAAATCTCATAAGTATAAGTCAAATTTGTGATAAGAATTTTAGGGTTCAATTTTCAAAAGACAAATGTCATGTTTTGAATGACAAATGTGCTCTCATTCTAGAAGGAACAGGATCTAATGACAATTGTTATTTGTTTTCTAACAATTTTTCTTGTCTTAGTTCCAAAGCTGATGGCATTGATGTGTGACATGAAAAACTTGGTCACATAAACTTCAAAGATCTTGTGAAGCTCTCAAAAAAAGAAGTTGTGAGAGGATTACCTGAGTTTAAATTCGCCAAAGGTAAAGTGTGTGGACCTTGCCAACAAGGTAAGCAAACTAAGTGTTCACACAAATCCTCTTCATATCTCAACACTTTTAGTGTTTTGGAATTGTTTCATATGGACTTGATGAGTCCAATGCAAACTGAAAGTTTAGGAGGTAAGAGGTATGTTTTTGTGTTTGTCGGTGATTTTTCAAGATTCACATAGGTTGATTTTCTTAGAGAAAAATCTGACACCTTCAATGTCTTTGAGAAATAGTGAGAATACTTCAAGTTGAAAAGAATTGTCTCATAAAGAAAATCGCGAGGATTAGGAGTGATCATGTGACACCCCGTGTCACGGAGTAATTATTTAGAGTTAATTTAATTGCATTTGGGGTGTAAATTGCAAGAATAGAAAGTTGGCAGGAGTCTTTTGCAAGGAATGGGAAAACTTGGGGGTTAAGAGGTCATTTCGCGACTTAGTATTGCATGAGATTATCTCATTTTCCCTATTTTTCTTCAATGTACTGTTTGGGAGAGAATTGTAGAGAGAGAGTGTGTCAAGGGCTAAAGAGAGAAAGTACATAATTGGAGGCATTGAGCTTGGATTCGGTAAATTGGTAAGGTTACACTCTCATTCATGCCTAAATTTCAGTATATTCATCTTTATATACTTTGTATTGAGGGAATTGAAATTTAGGGTTTATGTGAATTTTGGGTTTAGGTGAATGAGAGCCTAGATCTGAGTTCCTGAGTTAGATTTGGTGTTAAGGTGAGTGGAATATAACTTACTATTGCATTAAATTATGTTTTATAACTTAATTCATGTTGTGTGTAAGTGGGAAACATTTGGGTTGGAGATAATGGGTATATTTGTGTGGATTTGATGAGGGTTTTGGGTTGTATTGTGAATTCAGAATGTAGTATGGATAATGTGGGATGAAAATGGAGTAAATGTGTGAGATATATGGTAGATTCGTGGTGGACAATCTGGAAAACCCAAATTGTCGCCGTGACGACAATGAAGTGTTGCCGCGGCAAAGTTTGAAATTCGAAGTGTCGCCGAGGCAACAATGGTATATCTTCGCGGCGACGTTCATGCAAAGAAGAGAAGAAAAATTCCATAATGTTTGTCGCTGAGGCGACAATGGAGTGTCACCGCAACAACAAACTCTCGGGTCCAATGTCGCCGAGGCGACAAGGGGGTGTTGCCGCGGCGACAAAGCTTAGAAGATTCTAGAGAATCGGGGGTAAATGCAAGATTTGAAACCTGTCAAGTAGACAGGGGTGTGGATGCAATAATTCAAAGGTCGAGGGAC
>WYDK02060870.1:1411-12043 GCA_009867345.2 Toxicodendron radicans | reverse complement strand
ACGGTAATATCTTAGTTTTGTGAGCTTAACCCTTGAGTAGATTTGAGATATTGGTAATGTGATTAAAATTGTCAAGCAGGATAATGATGGTGAAATTGGATACCGAAGCCCTTTTATTAATAGCTATCTTTCCATTCCTATTTACTTTAAGTGTTGTTAGTTAACTGTAAATTTTAGTTGTTTTAATCTTAATCTCATCCTTGTTTAAATTCACGCTTAAGAATTAATGTTTAGTTTGTAGACTAGTTAGACACTTACAAATCTCTATGCGTTTGACCTTTGCTTGTGCACACTTTATTGCAACACAATTCGTATACTTGCGAGGTTTAATTTGATACCATCAATACTCTATCTGCAACTTTTTTCAAATTTCTTTGACGATTGTGCAGGTAATGATTTTTGCAAAAATTGCATTTGTAATGGATGATTGCAAATAAGAAAGATCCATTGCCCTCTTCCTATTTTTGCCTTCTTGAATTCCATCTGAGCGATCCTTGGATCCTTCGGTAATTCTTGAAATTCACCTCCCATCTTGGTAACTTCCCACAAATCAACATCTTCCAAAAATCCCTTCATCTTCACATTCCACATATGGTAAAGTTCTCTTGTAAATACATGAATTGGAGGCATTGACGGAGCCATATTTCTTCAGATTTTCTAATTCTCTCGAGTGTATCTTTTTTCCCTCTTAAGAACTTTCCCACAAATCCCTTAAGAAAAATCTGCTCTGATACCAATTGTTGGAATAAGGAGTGAAAAGTGTTCAATTTGCAAAGCTCAAAACGTGATTAACTTGAAGGAAAACTGAATTCTTCTTTTATTAATCTGAATGACTCAACAAAATGTTCCATCTCTTTTATAGAGAGAGATATCAAAACTAGATCTAACCTAATTCTATTCCTATTTGAACTCTAATTAAAAGGAAAGTACATAATCTCAAATTCCTATTGCTAAAACAAGAAATTAACTAAAATAATAATTCTTCTAATAAAACGTAAAGATTATCCTAAAACAAATCTACTTAAAATAAGAAAACAATTAAACTACTTAACAAAAATTGAAATTAACTAAAACTGGTCTGTCACTTTCCAATTCACTGTTGAGCCGTGGCGAAATTCTTCTCACGCCACGACATCAACTTTCTAGACAAAGTACAATTCTTCTTCTTCTTTATGCGTTGTGTCAAGCTTCTTCTTCCGCTGCGACGTGCTCACTTCAAGCCATAATTTGCTTCTTCCTTTTCAACTCTTGGTTTCTTTATTTCTTCAACCATTCTTTTTCCAACTCTTCAACCATGACCATCATTCCATTCACCAAAATAGGTTCACCTTTCAATAGCCTTACAAGATCTTGCATGGAGAAATCAACGAGGGAAGAGTATAACACTCTTCTCCATAAAAGAACTTGGACACTTGTTCCAAAAAAGAAGAAATGATGGTTGTGGGCACAAGTGGTGTTCAAAATAAAAATCAAACCTGATGGCAATTTGGAAAGATTCAAAGCAAGACTTGTAGCCAAGCGGTTTCACCAAATTCCTAGAATAGATTTTTCAAAGATGTTCAATCCAGTCATAAAAGCTTGCACAATCAGATTTGTCCTTAGTCTTGTTGTCTTGAAAGGCTAGGATATTAAGTTTGACGTCAACAATGCCTTTCTTAATGACAATCTCAATGAAGATGTTTTCATGAACCAAATGAAGGGGTTTCAAGATGTTTCTAACCCTAATCATGTTTAAAGTTAGAGAAAGATCTCTATGGCTTGAAACAAGCTCTTAGGGCCTAATTTGGGAAACTAAGAAGTACACTAAATTAATGTGGTTTCAAAAGTTCAAGGCCAAATAACTCTTTATTCTTTCTCCACTATGAAAATCATCTCACCATCCTACTAGTGTACGTGCACAACATCTAATCACTAGTAGTTGTAACAAACATATTGAGGAGGTGATCAAATTTCTAAAATTAGAAATTTGCCTTAAAAACATTTTAGTCTTGTCTTCTACTTCTTGGGCATTGTACCTACAAGACTTGAAGATACTTTACATCTCTCTCAATCCAAGTACATACAAGATATACTAAAGAGAACCAATATGGAGAATTACAAATCCAATCCCACAGCCATAAGCACCGGTAACAAATTCACAAAATTTGGAAACATTCATTTTTCTGAACTGACTCTTTATAGGGGCACCATTGGAGATTTACAGTACTTAACCATCACCAGACTTCATATCTCCTATGCTATAAATAAAATTAACTAGTTTATGGAGAATCTTACTAATGATCATTGGAAGAGGTGTAAGAGAATACTAAGATATCTACAAGGTACAATACAACATGAATTGGAATTCTCAATAAACGGAAGAATGGAATTAGTTGGCGTTTTTCACTCTGATTGGGCTTTTGACATTGATGATTGTATTTCCATTCTTTGTAGTTGCATTTTTGTATAAATTTGACATTGTACAATTATAAAAAAAAAAAACTTAATACAATAAAATATTCTTTTCTGCTCATTTTCTCTTTGGCATACTCTGACAACCTCTTTTCTCTTCCTTACCTCTCTTGCCTACTCAAACTCTGACACAAAATACAGGCATATTTACCAAGTTGTTGTCCATTGACATATGAAAGATTCAGTTTCTTGAGAAGCAAGCTGAATGTTTTCGATAGACCTTCAGGCTTGAAGGGGTGAAAGATGTTGAGCCCTTATGTGTTTTGATGTGACAAACCTAATCAAAGAGTAAAATGAACACTAACCAAAGGTATGAAAAAATGTCATAACCAAAACAAAGTATAAAATGTAGATTTTCCAAATGGTATGACTGTGCACTCAGACAGTACGATAGTGCCAAGATTCAGACTTTGCCCAGATGAACGTGTTGGATGGAATGACATCATTCCATGTGATCGAGCATGCTCCTGCCCAAAATGCATCAACTTATAGGTACGGGCATGACCAAAGCCGCATGACCAAAGCCGCATGACCGTTCCAAACAAGTTAAAAGTCAATGACATTCAAAATTCAAATGACTCCATGATTTTGACAAGTTCTGAAGATTTTCTTGGAAAACCAAGTTTGAAGAACTAGAAGAAAAATGACCATCCAAGATCATTCTTCTACAGAATGATAATGTTCCAGGAAGTCATGTATGCTTCTGGAACTTTCATAGATTTTGAAAAGCCAATTGGCACGATCTTTCTATGTGGTGGAATGACCATGCACGATGATGAAATGATCATTCCTTGTGGTGGAACGACCATTTTGAAAAACCGTATTGCTAAGAAAAAGTATCATTGGGAAAGGAATGACCATATGCGATGATGGCATGACCGTGCCTGTGTGCGCTGTAGACTTTTTAGACTTCATTAAATGCAGCAATGACTCTATTTGACCAATGATTATGAATGGCTATAAACTGAACTATTTAATGTAGAAAGAGTAGGGAGAAGAACATCCACAAATCATATACTACTCAGAGAAAAATCCTTGAGCTCAAAATCCAAATTCTCAAACTCTCATTTACTTAATTTGTAAATTATTGAGAGTATATCTGCTATTATTGTTTGTATAAACCTATATCAAAGAGGCAATCAATCACAAATACTATATCATTTATTGTGTGGCAAAATCCTGTAAAACTAGAGACGAAATCTTGTAAAACTAGAGATGAAATCATGTCAAACTATTGTAGAGGCGAAATTGAAAACTAGTGTAAATGTGTAATCCGATTCTAGTGGAACTTCAAGGAGGTTGCCTTGAAGAAGTGGACGTAGAAGGCTTGTGGATAGAGCTTCGAACCACTATAAATTTCTGAGCATTTTCTCTCTCTTAATCCACTCATTCATTGCATATTTATTACTTGTTCATCATTAATCTCTCTAACATTTATTACTTGAACACATCTCACATTCACTATTTGTTATTGCACATATTTATTGCCTATCATTGTTTATATTTGTTGTTGTTTAGCTATGGAATTTATTGTTTGATTGAGTTTATTTATTGCACATTTTATTGTCAACTTATGAATTTTATATTCCTTTTATATGTTAAGCACAATCAAGTTTTTCTGTTTATTTTGTTTACGTTGAATGTGATTACCTTTTGTATCAATGTGTAAACATTTGGAATGTCGTTTTTCATTGTACAAGTGTCACTTTACTTTTTAGATATTTTTTTTTTCTTATCAACCAAGAAAGACATATTGAGTGTCACTTTGCAGGTGTCATTCTCATGCATGTGGTCTTGCAAAAAGATATTTGATGTTGTTAAAAAGTGAAGGGAAAATGTATCTTTGTGATTCTATTTGCAAGGAGTATTTAAACACATCATCTTCTTTCTTGCAATTCGAACCTGATTATTCTGATTCTTCTTTGTGCTCTGAAAATTTCAGAGAGTTTATTCTCCACTTTGACAAGTTCTTTTATAGGCATTTGAAGATCAATTCTGATCATCGTTCTCTATCATCTTTGTTATTGGGTTTGGAGGAACTTGGTTCCTTCTATTGAAGCTTGAATAAATCTCAAGCTGTTTGAGCTGAAGGTTGCCTTCAGCATTGAAGTTGGAGTGCTGCTTGAGCTACCTAAGATCCTTCTTAGTGTGAAGCAAGCTTTAGTAGAATGAAGAACAACCAAAGGGTGAAGTTGAAGCGTTGTGATAACAGGGAGTGTTGTACAACTGAAACTTAACTTTGGCTTTGTAATTGGACTGTTATTGTTTGCTATAGTGGATTTGCTTTGTCTGGACGTGGTCCCATGGATGTAAGCTGTAAAGCCGAACCATGTAAATTTGCTAGTGTGCTTTACTTTTCTGCATATGGTTGTTGATGAATGAACAAACCCTAAGCTTAAAATGAACAATAGAAACACGATCAAACCAATTCCACAATAAGTTTAATTAACTTGGTTAAAAATAAACTTTCAAAATCATTCTTGCATTTGATTAGGAAATTGCAAAACCAAGTAGGTTATGCAATTACTTGCATTAGAAGTGATATGAAAAAGAATTTGAAAACACATTCTTCGAATCATATTGCAATGAGCATAATTTTTCTGCGCTTAGGACTCCTCAACAAAATGGAGTTATTGAGAGGAGAAATAAAGTGTTAGTAGAAATGGCTATGACCATGTTGTGTGAGCATAACTTGCCTAGATACTTTTGAGCCGAAACGGTCAACACCTCATGCTACATAATTAATAGGGCTATGATTAGTTCAATCCTCAAAAAAACTCCCTATGAGTTATTCAAAAGGAAAAAGTTAATAATGCATATTTTCATCCTTTTGCTGCAAATGCTTTGTACTTAACAATGGTAAGGACAACCTAGGAAAATTCGATGTCAAATAAGATGAATCAATTTTCCTTGGTTATTCTTCACATTCAAAAGCATATAGAGTCTTAAAAAAAAGAACTCTTTTAGTTGAAGAATCTATACATGTGTTATTTGATGAATATTCTTCTAAGAATATATGGAATATTAATGAAGATAAGATTAATGAGACGATGAAAGAACTAGAGGTCAATGATGAAACATCACCATTAATTGTCAACAAAGAAGAAGAAGGACTTCAAGATGAGGAGAAGGATAAAGATGACACATTCATGGAACCTCAAGAACCAAAAAAGGAGATATATTTTCCAAGAGTAAGAGATAAAGTAAAAGATACACAAAACATTGGTGATCCCACTCAAGGAGTAAGAACGAGAATCTCAGGAATACATGGCAGTACATAGCATTTTTTTTCTCAAATTGAACCCAAGAAAATGGATGAAGCACTACAAGATGAAAGTTGGGTCAATGCAATGGAAGATGAGTTAAATCAATTCGAGAGAAGCAACGTATGGGAACTTGTACAAAATTGAAGGACCATCCAATCATTGGCACCAAATAAGTTCCGAAACAAGATTGATGAACAATGTATAGTGGTAAGAAACAAAGCAAGGTTAGTTGCCACATGCTACTCTCAAGAGAAAGGTATTGATGTCGATGAAAATTATGCCGCCATTGCTAGATTAGAAGCTATTAGAATGTTACTTGCTAATGCATGCCATTTAGATTTCAAACTTTTTCAAGTGGATGTTAAAAGTGCATTCTTGAATGGTTTTATTCAAGAAAAAGTTTATGTCAAACAACCACTCTGTTTTGAAAACCTCGATTTTCCTGAACATGTTTTTAAACTCTCAAAAGCTTTTTATGGTTTAAAACAAGCTCCCAGAGCTTGGTATGATAGAGTGAGTAGTTTTCTTGTTCAAAATGGTTTTTCAAAAGGAAAGGTAAATACTACATTGTTTACAAAAATGCATGAGCAAGACTTTTTGATAGTTCAAATTTATGTTGATGACATCATCTTTGGTGCTACTAATGAAAATCTTTATAAAAAATTTTCTATGAAGATGTAAGGTCAATTCAAGATAAGCATGATGGGAGAATTAAATTACTTTCTCATATTACAAATCAAGCAACAAAAAGATGAGATCTTGTTGAATCAATCCAAGTATTTTCATGATCTCTTTAAGCGCTCCAAGATGAATGAGACAAAAGATCAACCTACTCTCATGAGCACTTCACTCAAATTAGAAGCTGACAAGGGAGGTAAAACTATTGATAGTAAGTTTTATAGAAGCATGATAGGTGCACTTTTATACTTAACTAAATCTAGGCCAGACATTTTATTTAGTGTATGCATGTGTGCACGTTTCCAATATTGGTTTATAATATCCTAAAGAATTTTCTTTTTGTCTCACATGATATTCAGATGTTGATTTTGAAGGTTGTAGGATAGATAGAAAAAGCACTAGTGGAACATGTCAATTCCTAGGAAGCATACTAGTTTCATGGTTTTCAAAGAAACAAAATTCACTTGCTGCTTCAACCACGGAAGCTGAATATGTATCAGTCGCTAGTTGTTATGCACAACTTCTAACAAGTTGAGGATTTTGGTTTTTAAAATGCATAACATATATACCTATTTTGTGCGATAATACGTGTTTTGTATAAATATGACCTTTCATTTTCAGAAACATTTTATGCTTTCAAGTTATCCAAACTAGAGATGGGTCGTTTACCCAAACCTACGGGGAGCCGCCTCGTTCGGGACAGGGATTCCTCGAAATGGTTGGTATGGGGTCGGAGATGGGTGGGAAAAAAATCCCTGCCGCGAGGATGGGGCTGGGATGGAGTTGTGTCCCTCCTTGCAGCCCCGCCCCTCCTTTACCCGCCTCGTCCCCATTCTCATCCCCGCCAATACATACCAAATTATATATGAGAATTTGAATATTTGATAAATTGGTATGTTAAAATAAAATGTAAAGATTAATAGTTTGATAATTTTATTATGTTAATACTAATATATATGAGAATTTAATAATTTGGTATCTTAATATAAAATATAAAGATTAATAATTTGGTAATGTTATTATATTACTATGTTAATACTAATAATATACATATGATAATTTGATAATTTGGTATGTTAAAATTAACATGTAAAGACTAAAGATTAACAATTGGGTAATGTTACTATGTTAATACTAATACTATGATAATTTGATAATTTGGTAAATTGATGTGTTAATACTAAGACATGTGATAATTTGGTATATTAAAATTAAAATGTAAAGATTATCAATTTGGTAATGCTCCTATGTTAATACTTATACATATGATAATTTGGTATGTTAAAATTAAAATTAAAATGTAAAGACTAAAGAATTAACAATTTGGTAATGTTAGTATGTTAATATTAATACATATGATAATTTAATAATTTAGTATGTTAAAATAAAATGTAAAGATTAATAATTTGGTAATGTTACTATGATAATTTGGTAATGTTATTAGGATAATTTGTTTTTGATGTGTAAAGTAAAGATTAATACTTTGGTAATTTGATGTGTTAATACTAATACATATGATAATTTGATAATTTGATAATTTGGTTTGTTAAAATTAAAATGTTACTATTTTATTACTTAATATTAATATATATGATGATTTAATAATTTGGTATGTTAAAATAAAATGTAAAGATTAATAATTTAGTAATGTTACTATGATAATTTGGTATGTTACTAGGATAATTTGATGTATAATGTAAAGATTAATAATTTGGTAATTTGATGTGTTAATACTAATACATATAATAATTTGATAATTTGGTTTTTAAAATTAAAATGTTACTATGTTAATACTTAATAATACTAATATATATGATAGTTTAATAATTTGGTATATATTAAAATAAAATGTAAAGACTAATAATTTGATAATGATATTATGCTAATACTAATACTATGATAATTTGGTAATGTTAATAATTTGATGTGTAAAGTAAATAGTGAATACTAATATATGAATTATGTTAATACTAATATATGATATATTTTTAAAATAACAGAATTGCAAAGCTAGATTGAAAGATTTACAAAATTGGGCTTCATATGTAAACCCAATTTTGCACAAAATTTAGTAAAATTGCTTCTAAAACAGTACATTTAATTTTCAAAAATTAATTTAAAATGGGAAAACAAACAATAAAGTATTACATATGTGAAAATTTCAATGAAATTATCATATAGATTACGTAAGCCATGTTATAGCATGAAACATGAATGGTTTAATTTAGTATATATATAAAATTAGTTAACTCAACGTCACTAAACTACCCACACGCATCAAGTTTCTGTTAGCCGATTTCTCTCACACAAAAATCCCTCCGGAATTCCTGTTGAATGATGATAAAATATTACATTATGATTTTTCATATCCTATATATATATATGTTCCAAATCAACCAACAGGAAACTCACCAACAAACGGCAATTCCATATCTTGTTATAAATTAAGGAAACCCAAGACTTTCGTTAATAATTTGAGACGTAATGCATAAATTCTAAATGTCATAAGCCCATCTTGTAATTAGTGTTGTCATATCAATGAATCATTTGCATGTTACAAATTTTATGATCCAGTCATGCAAACTGTCAATGTTGAAATGGTCTATTTCATTTTCCTAGAGTGAGAATGAAGATGCATAATTTATTTTCGATTTCAGCTATACGTTTTCTTAAAAAAAATTTAAGGTATCAAAATCATGCACTTGTGTTTAGTAATAGAAAACTTGATGTTAAATTTTATGTAAAATCAATGTCTAATATGTGGAAATTATATCGTTACTATATGGATAACATTATGGATTTCAAGTTTCTTTCAACTAAATAAATATTGCCATCAAATCAAGCATCTCATATCTATCATTTACATTATCCTGTTAAGGTTAGCACACAGGATCAGAAAGAAGAAAAGACTGATGGCAAGAATTTGGAAGAAAATAATATTTATGTTTTAAGACATCATAAAATGCAATTCATTAAAACTCTCAAACCAATAATATATTCAATTAAAAAGGTGTTACTAACTTATACACCAATGAAACTGAAGTGAAGGCCTTCTCTGGCCCTATAATTTTCTTCCAAGGAGTCAATATATATTGTGTATAAAAAAAAAAAACATTAGCACACGAGACTTATAATAAGTAATTGGACAGCATGTTCCAGTTAAGAGTTTCTAAAATCAAAATAGTAATAATAATAATAATAATAAAGGACCAGTTATAGAATTTCCAATTTTAACTACCAATCATCTCACCTCCTTAAACACTTCAACCCTTTTTCTTGGGAATTTCTGTTAAATCTCTCGTGTAATTTTTCACTACTTCCCCGTCTTCTTTCAATTAACACTAACCAAAACCTCCTCTTTTAATCTCTCTAAAATGATTTTTCCCTCTCTTCATCATCTTCAACCAACCTCATCTTCTTTCCCATAATTTCCTCTCAAATTCACATGCATTCTCACTATCCACCTATAAAATACCCACCAAAATACTTTCGTCATTAATTCATCCAACAAAGCCCTTCAACTACAATGACAACCTATACAAAAACAACCTTTTTTCTAGCGATTCTTCCCCTTGTAACATTAGTTTCTGGGCAAACGGTTCCTTTTCCTTCAGGTTTTGTTGAAACTAGAGGTACCCAATTTGTCCTCAATGGCTCCCCATTTCTCTTCAATGGATTTAACTCCTACTGGTTGATGAGCGTTGCATCGCGGCCAAATGAAAGGTATAAAATCACCAATGTGTTTCGTGACGCTGCCGCCGCTGGCCTCACTGTCTGTAGAACTTGGGCTTTCAGTGATGGAGGTGACCAAGCTCTCCAGATTTCTCCTGGGGTTTACAATGAGCTTTTCTTTCAGGTTTTCTTCAAATTTTTCTCGTTAGCGGGGGCTGATGCCCCACTCAATTTTTTAAAATAATTTCTTTCATTTGTTTTTCTTCTTATTTGATGTAATCTTAGTTTGTAAAACGCTATCCATCTAAAAGTAAAACCAACTTTTTTTTTATTATTTATTAAACAAATAATTTGTTTTTTTTAAAAAGATCAGTATTTTATTAATCAAATATTTTTTATATTGTCTTTATTCGTTCGAAATCAATTAAAAACTAAAAACTAAAGAAGATAAATAGAATAATATTTCTTGCCCCTCTAATATTCTTTTATTTATTTTGCATTTGTCCCCACTCACATCACATACATTAAATTCTGGGTCTGTCACATGCAATTATTTATTGGATGT
>WYDK02060850.1:0-12050 GCA_009867345.2 Toxicodendron radicans | reverse complement strand
ATAATTATAATAATAATATAATATTATTTAAAAAGAAAATATTATTTTTAAATACTAATATAATATTATTAATAAAATAATATTATATTATTAATTAAATAATAATAAAAAAATATTGTATAAGTATTTAAAAGGGGGGACAACTTGGTAATTTAAATAACTTACCCATCAATTTAGTCTTCAAACCAAACATATAAATATAACATACCTCACTCTCAACCAAACACATTTTAAATAATACAATATTCTCATACCAAGGTAATCTACCTTTTCAGTAATCTTATTACCTAGATAATAAAACATTATATAAACCAAACGGCCCCTAAAGGGAATAAGAGATTATTGATATTAACCTTAATAATAATAAATAAGAAATAATTAATAATTTCCAGATAGCACAGATAAAAAAAAAGCTAATTACACATTTCCGTCAAAAACCGCTAATAAAAATCCGTTAGTTATGTAAGTGACCATTTTACCCTTTTAAAGAAAATATAATAAATTGCCCTCCCCACATACTTTTCATATTATTAAACACAAAACATTCTTTTTAATTAATTCTTTTAAATTTTCTTTCCATCCATACAACCCGATCAAACAAAATCCCAACAACTCATCACACAATTTTTTTTTCAAAACTCAATCCAATCAAACAATCCATCACAAATTTTGTTTTTTCCAAAATTCAATCCAGTAGAAAATCATCAACATTCAAGCTTTAAAAAGTTAATAACCTAAACTCCTAATTAATCAAATATATTTAATCCAATAAATGGTGGTTGGCGTTGAATGCCCGCCTGATCTGGAGCAGCGGTGGCCAGATCGTGACCGCCCGATCTGGCCACCGCTTGGCCGGATTCCGGTGAGTGAATAGGAAGGAGGAAAAAGGAAGAGAAAAGAGAAGGGGAAAGAGAAGAGAGAGGAAGGAGAAGAAAGAAAAAGAAAGAGGAAGGAACAGGAGAAAGAAGAAGAAGAAGAAAAGAAATGAAACGGAGAGAGAAAAATGGGAGGAGGAAAAAGAAAATTATTTTTAGGGTTTTGTGGAAAAGTATATTGAGAAGTCAAGAATACCCTTTAAAGGTTTGTTAAATATCAAAAATTCCTTATTAATGGTTAAAGTCAACGGTCAAAATTAACAGAGGGGTTATGTGTAATTATCCTTTTTTCTACAATTATCCCTAATAATAATGGCGAAAGAATGCAGCCGGCAAGACAGTGTTAACTTAGGTGGGCGTATGGAAGCGCACACGCACTGAAGTGCGTGGTCTGAAAGTGAAAGTGGAAAGTTGGGAAGAGTGAGGCGTCCCGGTAAATAAAAAACGAGTGGGCGTCCCGATCCTTTCCTTTTGATTGCCGAAACCTTCAAATTTCCCACACTTTCTCAGTTTACCATTTTTATACAAGGCAACTCATTTACGCATTTATTTTTTTAATTTAATTATTTCTCACCACTAACATTATTGTAGTTTCACCCTTTTTGGTATGTATTAGTTAGCTCTACCAATGCAAATTTTTTTTTTTCTTTTTTAATTGTTGCCTTTTATTATTATATTTGATTCTCATCGATTTACCTACAATTTTTTTTATGTTTTTACTTCAATTTCTTGTTTGTTTTCAGGTCATGTAAGCCTAGAAATTAGGACATGCAATTGTTGTTTTCACTTTACTGTGATCTCTGATCAGGTAAAATCTTTTGCATTTACATTGCTAATCTTTTCTGTTGCAAATTGAAATCTGATTTTGGAAATAATTTTTTTCACTAGGTTTTTAATTAGGTTTTCTGTTTGTTACTATTCTAGTGGTTTCTTATGCCCATTTCGCTAAAATTGACTTCCTGAACTGTTGAAGAGCTTCAAGTTTTGAAATTTTATTCGTTTTGAAGGAACATTGACAGTTAACTATGAATTGTGAAACTTACTGCATTTGTAGTGCATTTGAGATGCCCTGTTGATGAGACATTATAATTTAGAAGTGAAAGATATTTCTCTTTTATATTGAGATGGATTCGTGGAAATACTTAACGTTTTGAATAAGTGTTCGCCTAAACTAGGTGGGTGTCAAGCATATATCTGTTCTTGTGTTTAATCCTTTGGGGAAGTGCTGTTTGTACGTCTTATATTATTGTTGGGACATGGCACTCATCTTTGGATAAAATAATCATTCAATCATTAAACTGTAATTAATTTGATAGTTCATTTCCTTTTGGGCCGATGAAGAATTTAATAACATTGGCTTTTAAGCGTTGTGCTTGATATTGTTAGTTGATAATGGTGTGAGTATCTGATGTTGGAAGATCTTTTTGATTTCTTATTGATTCTGCTAAACGGATTGTGAAAGTTATTTGAGTTTTAGCATAGAACATGTTAGAATATTTTCACAGATTCTGGGTTTGTATGCCGAAAAAAAAGAGAAAAAAAAATCTGTTCTGATGCTATGTTTCATGGAGGGTATATTTTGACAAAAGAAGGAACCTGAATTCATGGATTCATTACAAACCTAAGTGGAATTTTTTTGAAAGCAGAATCGTGGAATATGTATGTGATGTACAATAGAGCTTTAAGAAACTATCTAAAAATAATTATGATGATGTCTTCGCAAGTTTTGTGCACAAGAGCTTCATTAAGATATCATTGGAAACCTAAGTGTAAAGTTCAAAATTGAGTATCTTGGAAAACATTCACGTGTGAATAGCTTTAAGGAAAGTCTTTGTGTGAAAAAATTTTTGAAGATCAGTAAGGGATAACCTAGCTGTATAGATTATGAACTTCACAGTATCATGGTTCTTTGGTTAACTTAGTGCACAATGAGGAATTAAAGAGAAACTTGGACCAAAAAGATATAGTTCTCATATTACTGAACAGTATGATTATGTAAAAAATTTTGCTGGCACTTAAAATTTTTTAAAGCTATAGTGGTCTAATTTCATTCAATTAAAAATAATTCTCAGATGATGGTTAATTGGTCATGGTATTAAGAAGAAAAAAAAAATAGTTTTTGCAGGAGTTAGGAGGTTTGGTTCCATCTTGAAACACTAGGGTGACCTATATTGAGGTTGTTATGATCTCCATTATACGTGGGGTCCTACTGTTGTGGAAACTTTGAAGGGATGATTGCTGTTATAGAAAGGTGCTCATATGGTTTCATTGGTTAAGGTGAAACTTCTCTTTACAAAAAAGAAGAATTTTTTTTCCTTTGATCTGAACGAATGCCTCTCATATAAAAGGAGTTTGCTTCTTTTCTCCCTTTTGGTTGTAGAGTTTCTGTTGGAAATTTTTTTTCGAATGAGAAGTGGCCTAACACAGATAAGCGTAAGTAACAGGCTTGATTTTCATGGGAAATCTAGAAACAGGAGCTTAGTGGAAAGAATTGGGGAGTAGAAGATAGGGCTTTACGCATTAAAACTCTACTAAATCTCTTAGCAAATATCTTCAATCATGCATGTGGAGTGATGTTTAAAGTCATAAATGACACAAAATGATTAGATTGTGTGGAATCTTTTCTAACAAGACATTAGTGCTTTATTATTTTTAAAATAAGTATACAATACAATAAAATAATTAAGCTTCAGTGTAAATATGTGATGTAAGTGTTTGATACTCTTTTTCTTTGTCTGATACAAAAACTGTACCATATGCTTCACTTTTTGGTAATACTTTCTGCTTTCAGTAATGGGAACTCAAGTTCAGACAGAGCCTACAGGACAGACAAAGATGCTTCCTCCTCCACCTGGAACATTTCAAGATCGAGAAGATCTCATCAAGCATGTTCGTGACTTTGGTGCTAATCAAGGATATGTAGTGACCATTAAAAAGTCTAGGAAGGATAGGAGAGTCATTCTGGGTTGTGACAGAGGAGGTGTCTATCGTAATAGGCGTAAAATTGATGAAAGTAAACGCAAAAGGAAAGCATGCTCCCGGCTTATAAACTGCCCTTTTGAAGCCATAGGTAGAAAGGAAGATGATCTATGGGTGCTTACCATAAGAAATGGAGACCACAACCATGATCCTTTAAAAGACATGTCAGAGCATCCTTATAGTCGTCGTTTTTCTGAGGAAGAGGTGAAGCAAATCAAAGTAATGACTGAAGCTGGTATAAAACCGCGTCAAGTGCTGAAGGCTCTCAAGCAAAGCAATCCAGAGCTGCAGTCAACACCAAGACATTTGTACAACCTGAAAGCTAAAATTCGTCAAGGAAATATATCAGGTCTGACCCCTGCCCAAGCTTTTTGAGATGTATTAAGTCATGTGTTGGCTAAGATGGGTGGTGGTGCATCGTCACTGTAGGGCATTCATATGGATTGCATGGCAGTTAATTGGCAATAATTTTAGAAATTATGTGAGATCTTTTTCATGGTATTCCAAATAATAGAAGGAAAGCCCTTTTAAAAAAAAATTTTTTATAAGATCTGCTTTTATGGAGTTGAAATGTTCAGATGGACCAAACTAGTGGGGCTTGCTTATTTGGTCTGAAGTTCATATGCTTCCAGTTCTCTTCTCTAGGGTCCTATTTGTTGTATTGCCAGTTTAGATTTACACTAATCTTTATTACAAATAGTTTTTCTTAGAACTTGCACTGTGATAGACTGGACTTTGAGTAATAAACTTGCATGTGCATAAGAGTTGAGTTTCATTAAAAATGTCTAGTTTGAGATTTTTCACTCGGTGAGGCTGAAAACATTTATTAGTCTATGCATCTTCTATGCTCTCAGTGGGAGAAAAGATCTTGAAAATAAGGGTCTCAACTTTATTACTTTTTCTCTTGTTGAGGCAAACATTAGTCGATGTATCTTCTATGTTCTCAGTGAGGAAAAGCTCTTGAAAATAGGGGTGTTGGCTCCATTACTTCTCAAGGATACTTTTCATGAGTAAAATAATGTATGTTGTGCAGAGAATAGTTTCAAGTCCTGGAGACCTAATAGATCTGTTCCTGTGAACACAAGCACTACTTCCTCCGGGGAGTCAATAAAGCAAGACCGTAATCGGGTAAGTATTGATATAGAATGAGGAAAAAAAATGTTGTCAATAAGTGTATTCTTCTTGAAATCAACTTTTGCTTCATACAGATTTTTTTTTTCATTATTGTTATTTGTTTCTCTCTCTTCCTGTCCGGTATTTGTTTGTTTGTCTCTCTCTGATAAAGATTTGAGGATTATAGCTTAAATTAAAATTAATGTAGTTGAAGGTTCCTAATTTTATTGGAGGGAAATCCGTGTATTCGCAAGGATGTGCAACCATGGATGTAATAAATCCTGTAAGTGTATAAAGTGAATATGGTTGCATTTTTGTCTTCTTAAGGGAATTGTTATATCATTGTTTTTTTAAATTTGTTAATAGGACCTACTCGTTTTGTTTAGGCAACTCAAGAGGTTGTTTCTGAAGTTCCTTTTACTACATATGAGGAGTTTAAAGATGCAGTAACTGCAGCTAAGCAAGCTTTTCCATCATGGAAAAACACACCTGTTAGTACTCGTCAACGCATCATGTTCAAGCTCCAAGAGCTCATCCACAGAGACATTGTAAGTGCAGTGAAAGTTTTCTTTCTAATTACCTTTTTCTGTCTTATTTTTTTCTTGAGTTTCATTTTTTATGGGACAAAAAATTTCAGGACAAGCTTGCCATGAATATTACCTTAGAGCAGGGCAAGACTTTGAAGAGTGCCCGCACTGATGTGTTATGTGGTTTAGGTACTCTTTGCATATGGTTCTTATTGTCCATCAGCTGAGTTGACTGATAATAGTCTGATCCTCATGTTATCTAGATTAATTTCCTTGCTTTCTCATTTTTGTTGCAGAGGTGGTTGAACATGCTTGTGCAATGACAACTCTTCAAATGGGGGAGTTTGTTCCTAATGTGTCTAATGGCATTGATACATACTGCATTAGAGAACCTCTTGGTGTTTGTGCTGGGATATGCCCCTTCAACTTTTCGGCAATGATTCCCTTGTGGGTATGTTTGTGTTGCTTCCTGGTTTGTTTTCTAGAGTTTTTAGCTCTTAATAACTGAAGATGTTTTAGTCAGGATTTTAGTTGCAAGTTTTGAAACTCCTTATGTTTTATTGGGAAACAATTTATCCAAAAAGCTAAAGCATATAAGAAAGGGTCCAACAAAATAACTCTAAGACAACCCTCACATGAAAATTTTAGTCAATGGACTTGTTATGTGGATCCATACACAAGCCTGTTTTATTATGGGTTACGATTTAGTTAATATAATTGAGGGATTCGGACACAAGACCTCTTGGTCAAATGGGCTCTAGAACCATGTTGAGCAATTACTTATCCCAAAAATTTAAGCTTATGAGAAATGGTCCAATCATAGTTTTTAAGTTGTCCTATGTTTTTTTTTTTTTTTTTTTGAATAGAAAGTCGGAGCAAATGAGTTACAATGTTTTGTTTTATAGTTGAGAAGGTTTCTTTCTTTTCATAACTTATAAAGGAAAAAGCAAGACTTCTTTTTTAATAGTTTTTGTATTATCTTGGCAGATGTTTCCAATTGCAATTACATGTGGCAATACATTTGTTCTTAAGCCCTCTGAAAAGAATCCAGGTACCCCTTTGGCATAGTGATAAATTCTTGGTTTGATGCTTTTATAAACCAAGGGGAAATGTTGAGATGTATTGACATTTATCAGTTGCACAGTTGAAAAACTCTGTAACTGGGATGTTCATGGTTGCATGGTGTGAATTAGCTAGCTGGTAGTAATAACTTTTTGACTGATATATGCATGGATTTAATTTATTGTGCAGGAGATTTTGTCTCATTGAAAGTTTAGTTTAAACATGATTAAATTATGACCACTAACTGCAGGAGATAGCTTATTGACTTGTTTTATGGACCAATTAAACTAAGGATTCTTGGGCAGAATCCTTACCTAACGAGATCTTCCGAAACTGCACCCTTATTTTAATTAAATTTTGAGTATGAAGACATTTCACCGATGAATAAAATATGGTTAATAAGAATTTCATTGAGTTGCATCACTGGACCAAAGCTAAATTGTAATATTAGGTGGCAAAGTTTTGGATTCGGCAAAATGTTGCATGGGCTAAGTAAAAGTGGAAACTTAGAAGAGTTTGCTATGCCTTTCTGGTTATGATTACCTGTTAATTTTGAATGGTTAATGTATGGATTTGTCTTGCTCTATTTCATCAACAACTTTTTCTTATGGAAATTTCTATTACATCAACATCGTTAACGTTATATCATATTTTCTCTAGGAGCTTCAATGATGCTTGCGGCATTAGCAATGGAGGCTGGTTTGCCAGATGGTGTCTTGAATGTTGTTCATGGCACAAATGTATCTTCTACTTCTCTGGAGCCCTTTTTTTTGTTGCATTTATATGATAGTAATAATGTTTAAGAGTGTTTCAATTTTGGTTATATGCACTTTACAGTTACTGTTAAATATAGTGGGTAGAGTACAAATAACAAAGAGAAGATGGCTGAGAAAGATCTCCTATTGAGACAGTGGTTGCTTGTTAAGCATGTAGCCTCTGATTTAAACCTATTTCTACTCAGAGTTAACCTTGTTTGAACCTCAAGCAATTCAAAAATCCTTATATTAATACTCACAGCTCCAAAGCATTTTTCTGTTGTGAGAGAAAATACATATGCTCTGAAGTTTCTGGTGCGAGATTAATTGTTTTTTAAGCAACAAAATTCAAAGACTGCTTTTTTTCTCTCTAAAATATTTCTGTAAATTATGTGCAGAAACTCTCATTTGTTTGAATGAGTGAGTTCTTCAGTTGTGTGCTTCTATTAGAAACAAAACTTGGAGAAATTTGGGCCATTCTGTAAGAATGTTTTTCTTCCCTGTTTTCTTGCTGTGCAGCATCTTCCTTTCTTCTACTTGTGATTGGTCATGTGTGGAAGCATAGTCTAAGCATTGAGTATAGTGCATTGTATGCATTATAATATCATAATATGGTCAGTGTGGCTTGAAAATAGTACATTGTGTATACCAACAGACACCACCCACCCATTCCAGCTTGGTTCTGGGGCATTTCTAGAAGGACTGGGTTAGGGGATGCTCACTATTCTACTTCTACTTTCCTCCCTGAATTCTAAATCCACCCTCCCTTTCTCTTTCGGTAGTGTGAAATCATTTTTTTCTTACAGTATAATGTTCTGCATTGTTTGGTACTTAATTTATCACTGACACATTCTTATTTGGGAATAAATTTGAGCAGGATATTGTCAATTATATTTGTGATGATGATGATATAAAAGCTTTATCATTTGTTGGATCCAGCACAGTAAGTCAATTCTCACTTTCTCCTGTATTCATAGGATTAATGCAGCACATAAAGATATGGTTTTGATAGGCACCCATTCAATAACTCACTTAGTGTGTATTTCATAGGCTTGGGTAGAACTCACCTTGGAAAACCGGCTTGCCAAGGGAGGGAGTCCAAGCCCTTATAACCCACATGCCTACCTTTTTCCCTTCCAATGTGGGATTCCTAACACACCACCACGCTTCCGCAACCGACGTCCATGTCGGCCTCTTTACCATTTGATAAGAACTCACTTCAATATCTCACACAATTGGGTTGAGTAGTGAGTCTTATTGGGCTTGGGTAAAACTCTGCTTGAAAAACCGGCTTGGCAAGGGAGAGTGCCCAAGCCCTTATAACGCACATGCCCACCCATTTCCCTTTTCATGTGGGATTCCTAACAGGTTTTAAGTGAGATGCATGCAGAAACAAACACATTATAGCCTTATTAGGATATTTGATGAAGATCTTTGTGTCACTATTCGGTTTTCTTCAAGTGAATTCAATGAAATTCCCTTCAAACTAAATAACTTGATTACTCCTTCCATTTCTTTTTCTGTTGGCTGTATGCTTAAAATTCTCTATGCTATCTGCGAAGCATAAGTTATTGGTTATGCACAAGAGATGCTTTATTCATGTAAAAACTAACTGAAATTCTAAAAGCAAATGTGATCAAACAGATTGCAATGGAAAAATGCTCTATTGAACTCCTTGATCTGGTCCTACTATATGATGTCATATGTTTAATTTGGACTTTTAGATTATGCTAGGCATTAATTACATGTTACTTTACTTTTTTTTCCCTTTTTTCCTATCAATTTTTAGTTTGGCACACAATTATATGCCAGGGCAGCTGCTAGGGGGAAACGTGTACAGGTGAATACTCTTCATTTGCTTTTATATATCTCTCTTTTCTTCCATTGTTTCTATCTCAAAGAGTTCCTGCTTGCTTAGCTAGTCTTGGTTCTTGGTTGGATATTATAGATCTGCATGAATTGGTTAGTTACCTGATTCTTGTTTTCACTTTGTAGTCCCATATAGGAGGCAAAAATTATGCAGTCATCATGCCTGATGCAAGCATAGACGCTACTTTGAATGCTTTGGTTGCTTCTGGCTTCGGTGCTTCAGGACAGAGATGTATGGCTCTCACTACAGCTATTTTTGTTGGAGGATCGATGCTATGGTATTATGATTCTCTTAGCTATCTTGACATGCATTTTTACAAATACTGATAACTGCTAAACCCTAAAAAAGTTTGAGTTTGATATCTTGTATAACCTTCAGATATAGTTTGTAATTTACACTGGATCTTCATTGAAGACAACTCAACTTAGTTAAGTCTTCAATTTTGATTGCTTGGGATTGTCTCACTGTGATATACGTGGCCTCGTAGAAAGAACTGAAATTTGTTGATGAGACGTGCGTATAAAAAAGGGATAAAAGGATGGATTGTGAAGAAAATCAATAATCTTTTTTATGGTCAAAACAGTGATAAAAATCTGATTTTCCTTGTAGCTTCACTAAATTGTCCCCAAGAGCCTTTCTGTCTCTAAAATAACTTATAGCTTCTTTATTGAATTTAAGGAATTCCATGGAATCTCTTGTTATTTGTAATTCACTTAATAATCTTAAAGCTAGCCAAACAGCTTATCTAAGGTCATGGGTCTGATGTTTGTTGGCTTCTTTATTGAATTTAGGGAATTCCAACAAAAGTTTTTGGAAAAGATGTCAGAGTTTGTGCTCAAGACATTATTTCAGAAAGAATGAATAAGGAAAGCAGCAAGAGAAAAGAGAGGAAAAGGGAGAGAGATATTTTAAAGCCCTGTAAATAATTATAACAAGATGTTTTTGAACCTTCATTTACCTTTCGGTGTATTATCTCTAGAAGTACATTGAAATAACCTAAAATTAACCCAAGCTTGTAAAAATTTGGATTATTGTCAAAATACCTTAAAAAAAATCTTAAGAAGTAATATTACAGAAAATTTAAATAAAAGCTTCAAAAGTTCGACTACTAATCTTCTTCTGGTCTATCAATTTGGGTAAATAAATTTGCTTCATATGATTTATTCTGGCATTAAATTATCATCTTTTATGATGCCTATTACCTTCCATATTCTAACTTCCTACTACTCTGTTGAAAGTGATGGTCAGTCCTTTTTGGAAATTACTTGATTGGTTCACACACGAAACATTCTGTTTTTAGGGAAGCTGAACTTGTGGAGCTTGCCAAAACAGTTAGAGTGAATACTGGAACAGATCCAACTGCCGACCTCGGTCCAGTTATTAGCAAAGAGGTGAAAACATGCCTCCAAAACTTTATGAAAAGTTTTATGTGATCATAAGGGATGATCTAGGGAGCTGATCTTTGTTATTTGTTACTTTTGGTTTTCTGTGGAGGCCAAAACACACTTTTACTGCTGGAATGCTTTTGCATTTTGCAAGTATTTTTATGTAAGCATGTTGGATTCTGTTGACTATAAAATTTCTCTTTCATCATAATTACTGATGTGCTTTCTGAATTCTCAGGTAAAGGATCGTATAAGTAGATTAGTTCAGAGTGCTGTTGACAGTGGCTCTAGACTTCTTCTTGATGGGAGAAATATTGTGGTGTGTAATTATTTAATTCCCTTCAGCAGAACAATAACTTATTTTGTTCTATCATTAATTATTTGATTACTGTTCTCTCTTCTGCTTGCCATCCATTCTTTCCATTCTTTCCATTCTTAGGGTTAAATCTTCTTTATAGAACTCTTAGGAGAAATGTGTCCTATTCTTGTGCTTTCTCGTGTTCGACTTCCATGTACAACCAAAATTCATGGGCTTTGCATGTAAATTTTGTTATCCATGGCCAAATGGAAGAAGGATGATGGTATGACTTCCTTGGTTGGTTCTTACAGAGCATAGATACCACCCAAAAGCTTAAATTATTAGTATTAGGTGAAAAAGCCGAATAGGTCCATGAAGTCATAGTAAACAAAGATTGTGATAGATGTGGAATTCTCTCACGTCCTTATAATCTCAAAATCTCAAAATCTCAAAGAAGCTTATGGTTGGCTGTTCATGAATGTTATTGTAGAGAGGTGGTCTTTTTAGAAGTGCTCTGGAATAAGGCCTAATCAAAACAGGCAAATAGAGAAATGATATAACTTGACACATAAATGGATGGTCTTTTTGAAAGTTCTGAGAATAAAGCCTTATCAAAGTAGGCAAATATAGAAATTATATAACTTGATGCCAAAATGGATCTACAAGATGGGCTTAACGTAGATAGGCTTGATTCCATGACAGAGAAACCAACCTAAAAAATTTAGTATTTGGTGGAAGAGCATATGTATATAAAATCATGTCAAACCCAAGTGTTAGGCAATGTGAGATAGCTTCACACATGCTATCATAGTGAAAGAATGAATTTGACATTAAGAGTATATGATAGGATAAGATGGGTCCTTGAAACAAACCAAACAGGTATAGATGTAGGGTTTTGCTGAATTATCAATGAATTTATTAATCTGGAATGTTAGGGGTTTGTGGATTGTAGGACAAGAAAGATTTCAAAGGAAATGATTGTTAGAGCTGGGCCTGAAATTTTGTTTCTTCTGGAGAATAAAAGGGATTTATTGGTAAGAAAATGAAATTGTTTGGGGTTACTTGTTAAGTTTTTGCTGTTATAGTTTTATGAATTTATGCTTGCCCTTTGTAATTGGACACTAGGAATGAATAATCAAATTGTATATTACTATGAAATCAATACATGAATTTATACACAATAGGA
>WYDK02060839.1:0-12051 GCA_009867345.2 Toxicodendron radicans | reverse complement strand
TAAAAACATTATTTCAGAAAATGTATATCAAACTACCGTTTTAGAAAAATAAATAAATAAAGGGTTTAAAGTATAAAGACTGTTTAATATATAGGGTGTACTGAAAGAATAAATATCCTTCTTAGTAATTACAAGATAAACAATATATATATTAAATTATTATAATGACTTAGAATTTTTTTTGATAAAGCTTAAATAACAACACTATTATAAAAAATAAGTAATAGTAAATATACAAAGAAATATTATAAAGATTTCTATATAAAATGAGGTACCAGAAAATAAATAGAAGAATAAGTATAATGAGTTTTAACTTTTTCTATTCACTCTTTTATTTATTTTTTATTATAATACTTTGTATAAAAATCTTTATATAATTTCTTTATATAGATAATATTATTGATAAAAAATAGTTTGTTAGTTACGGCTCCATGCTCATGAAAGAGGGAAAAGTAGAAATGGTAACATGGGTATTGGGTTGGGTTTCGTAAGGTGTCGACCCATTTGGGTTGTCTTATACCCAACCCAATTCTAATTGGGTTGTATTGTATCCCTAGCTCAACCTAATTAGAATTGGGTTGAGTGTTGGGGAATCCAATAATTTAAATAAAAAAACTAAAGTTAAATTTCATCATATACTCCTCTTTTAAAACAAACTCTATTTTTTACAACCACCACTTTAATAAAAAAAAAATCATCATTCTACTTTTGGTGGAATTCAACAAATTCAAATTGTTGACGGGTAAAATTGCACTGTCAATGAACTAGTTACGATCTGGTCGTTGCGACCAGGACGTAGTTAGGTTGATTGTGGATTAGTTACTGGTGAGGGCAATTTGATCATTTAGTTCGTTAATTAATGACTATTAAAATGAAAAATACAAGATTTTATAGTGGTTTTTTTAGCCACATAGGCGACCATGGATCTCAATTGGGATGAGTTTATAAACCTAATGAATAGGGATTTTCCCAGTTTGTCATCGAGTTCGTCGTCGTCGAGTTCGGGGTCCGTCAATTTTGAACTTGATTTTGTGGACTTACGAACTCCTTCTCCTCCTGAAATTGTTCCTTTGCAGGTTGTTCCTCCTATTGGTCATCCTGACGCTCCCGAACGAAGATATCAAATCGTTATGATGGCTGACGATCAAACAAGAGAGGCTGAAATTGAGGCTGAGGTTGAGGAGATGTTCGGTGATCCTCAGACCGCCCCCAGTAAAATATCGGATGTTGAGCTTGCAACGGTAAAAACGAAGTATGCATTGCAAGTGCCTGTATACCGCGATTTGCAGTACTCCATAGGGAATCCTCCTCCTGGTTGCGCAGCGATCTCCTAAAATATTTTTGAAGTTGGTGTTACCGTACCTCTCCATCCTTTCATCAAGTCCGTATTGGACTACTTCGAGCTCGCTCTACTCTAGCTCGTTCCAAATGCTTATCGCTTAATGGCTGGGGCTTACATTGTTTGCCAAGTTCACAATTGCAGAGAGCTAACCGTCGAACAGTTTGCGATTGCCTATTCGGTGAAGCAAAGAAAAAAGAAAGGCTTCTTTTAAATAGCCCAAAAGAAGACAATCCAGGCCGGGATTGTTGGAGCGGTCAGCAATGCCAGCGATTATGTATCGAAATACTTCTTTTTTTATTACGCGACATTTGCGAGTTCACTGAAGATCCATGTGAGCATTTTTTGTACTTAGAAGTCTTTTCGAACGATAATTTAATATCTTGTATCTGATCGCTTTCTTCTGTCCGTTTGATTCTATTCGTTACAGAGAATTGTTCCGATGCTATCCGGGTCAATGTTGATCGTTCGACGATCACAAGATTGGGTCAATTATCAGAATCACAGCGGCATTGTGGCAACCTTTTGACCACGAAGCTGATGAAAGAATATTCGTTCATGGACCCTCGTGCCAGGTATGTGTCGAAGGTCACTGAGACATGTAAGTTTTGAACCCAACCTTCTTCTTCAATTTTATGCGGTGAGATCGCTAACTCTTATTTGCTTATTTGCTGACTTGATTTGCCTTTTGTGTTCACAGTGCCAGCTCGGAAGAGAGCGAAAAGTAAGGCAATGGACCAGGTCGCTAGGGTATTTGGGCACCCCGAATGTCTTTGTCGAGGGTGAGAATGCAGGAACCGATTGTTCGTCGGTTCGTACGGGGAGGGCTCAAATTCTGCTCACCCCGAACAAATTCCTGCGACGACTCCTAGGGTCGCTACCATTGAGCCAACGAGGAATGAGGCCGTCGAGCCTCAAATCATTTTGGATTCTCCGCCCGAAAGGGTAGAAATCGAGGAAGAAGTCGTTCCCCCATAACCGCGATCTTAGGGTAAGAGGGTTGCTGAGGATCACAGTCTACGTCGTTTGTTAAGGAAGAAACAGCGCAAAGAGAGGTCGCGTAGGCCTTCTTTGCTCGACCTTGGCGCTTCGAGGGCCATAAGGGACGACAATCATGGCGAAACATGGTCTCCTACATCGCCAGAATCAGTTCGTGAGTCTATCACTCAACTTCTTGAACATTTACGGGCTACAACCTCCATGATATCGGATTGCGTAATGGAGTCGCAATGGAAGTCGTGAATGGAGAAAACGAATAGCGATGTCTTGGTGAAGGCCGCTGGTGCAACTTGTGAGGTATCTTCTTTTCGTTGAAATTTTTCTAAGTGTTTTAGATAATGTCAATATCTCTTTTTGTTTAACATTTCTCTTTTGCGATAGCAGGCTGCTTCTCTGATGACCGCCTTGGTCAACAAAACTTGGTTTGCTTTCTATAATGAAAAGCAGATTGCGAAGTTGGAGTCGGACTTGCAAGAGGCGCTGGCCGCTAAGGTCACTGTTGATTGTTTGCTTGATAAAGAGCGGGCTAAGAGCAAGGCCGCATTAGCGATGGCCAAAAATGCTGAAGTCCTTTATAGGAAGGAGAGAGCATTGCATATGAAGGTCCGTGCCACCCTGGAAGCTTTGAGAACGGAAACGGACAAGACCATCCTCGATTTGAATGAGGATTTGATCGCGACGAATGAGACTTTTACTCATGCTGAGGACGATCGAAAATAGCGGTGTGAAAACGAAGAAGTCCTTCGGGTTAAAGTTGAAGAGCTAAAGGTTGCTTGTAAAGAAATCGAGGACTTAACAGCTTGCCCTGCTGAAGCCCCCAGCAAGGAGGAAATCGAATTTCTAGCTGTCGGTTTCGCGTTGAACGCCATCAAGCTCGTTCTTCTTGATAACCACAATCTCGACTACTCAAGGCTCCTAGAAGATTACATCGCTCAACTTGACAATTTTAAAAGGGAACATAAGGGAAAAGACTGTGATGATCCCGAAGATGATGAAGGTGACGAGTTTAGGCGAGCTGGTGATGACAGCGATGAAGAAGAAGATGGTGGTGGCGATCCTCCTTAACAATAGCTTTTCTTTTGTGCTTTCTTTTGATGCACATTTTTTGTAATTTTTTATTTGCCTGACTAGATCGGGACCGTTGTAAACGGACAAGTTGAATTAATGAAATGTCTTTTTCTGATATTGAATCTTTTTTCTAAATGTTGAGATCGATTTCCCTTTTTCCTTTTCCTTATTTGCTTGTTTGTGAAACGATGGCAACTTGATCGAATTGAAGTAGAACTATTACGAGCCAGTTTTGGTTGATCGCTTGATGGAACTTTCTCATTAATTTTCTCTGAAAACTTTCTAAGTCAATTGATTGTCTTGCCATGTCTTTTGTTTCGTTGATATTGGACTAATGGTCAGACCAAATATAGTGCCTTTGGACCAGATTGATTTGTTTGATTGGGATATGACCCGGATCGTTCAGATCGTAACCTTATAGCCCTTAGGCTCGCTGAGGAAGGATAAAAGATCTTTACGTGTACAAATCCCCAAACCATGTAGGTTCGTTCGGTATAGGATAAGACTCGAATCATTCTGATCGTGACCTCATGGCCCTTACGCTCGCTGAGGAAGGATAAAAGATCCTTGCGAGTACAAAATCCCCGAACCGTGTTGGTTCATTTGATATAGGATAAGACTCGGATCGTTCAGATCGTGACCTCATGGCCTTTAGGCTCGCTGAGGAAGGATAGAAGATCCTTGCGAGTATAAAATCCCTGAATCGCATAAGTTCGTTTGGTATAGGATAAGACTCTGATCGTTTAGATCACGGCCTCATGGCCCTTAGGCTCGCTGAGGAAGGATAGAAGATCATTGTGAGTACAAAATCCCCGAACCATGTTGGTTCATTTGGTATAGGATAAGACTCGAATCATTTAGATCATGACCTCATGACCATTAGGCTCACTGAGGAAGGATAAAAGATCCTTGCGAGTACAAAATCCCCGAACCGTGTTGGTTCGTTTGGTATAGGATAAGACTCGGATCGTTTAGATCGTGACCTCATAGCCCTTAGGCTCACCGAGGAAGGATAGAAGATCCTTGCAAGTTCATTACCAATGGACCCTGAAGGTTCGTTTTGTTGGGGTAAGACTCAGACCAATTAGATCGCTACCTACAAGCCCCTTAGGCCACTTATTGGGGTATGTCTGAAGATCTATTGGACAAAATCATGGAGTCCTTGACGCTTTCAATGGTGGAGACAATTTTGATGAATCTGGAGAATTATGCCATAATCTTTATTTACTTCAATGATCACTGATGGAGTTTACAAAAAGGGCAAAAAGGTCTCGTAGGGAATGTAGGATTAAAAATTTCATGGACTCCCAAGGGAGACTTGCTTGATGACATTCTTGACTTTGCCAACTCATTGATAGTATCTCCTTAGGTGATCTGAATGCCATGCATGCGGAATTGCCCGTCCGCCCAAATCTTCCAAATGATAAGTCTCTGGTCGCACAATATGTGCGATCTTGTATGGACCTTCCCAGTTTGGGCCTAGCATTCCAGCTTTTGGATCCTTCGTGTTGATCATAATATTACGAAGAACTAGGTCGCCACAAAGGAAATCTTTCTTTTTTACTTTGTTATCAAAGAACTTTTTCATCCTTTGCTGGTAAGCCGCAAGGCATAGTTGAGCCGTGGTGCGATGACCCTCGATTAGGTTGAGACTTAGCCGCATAAGCGTTTCGTTATCTTCCTCGTTAAAAGTATCTCTTTGCAACAAACCTACATCGAATTCAACGAGTATCATGGCTTCACAACCATATGCCATAAAGAATGGAGTTTCTCCTGTTGAAGTTTGGGGGGTAGTACGATATGACCAAAGCACTTCGGGGAGGGCCTCAGGCCAATCTCCTTTGGAATGATCAACCTTTGTTTTTAAAGTTTGCTTGATTACTTTGTTGATGGCCTCGATTTGTCCGCTAGCTTAAGGTCGTTCAACCGAGGCGAACTTGTTTTGGACCCTAGGTCGCTACAAAACTTCTTAAAGTCATCGCTAGCGAATTGTTTACCATTGTCGGAGATTATGGTGTTGGGGATACCAAATCGACAAATGATGCTTTGGTATACAAACGTCTTAATTTTGCTTGTTGTGAGAGGTTCGACCTCTACCCATTTTGTGAAGTAGTCCACAACAAATACCGCTTACTTAACTCCTCATTTTCCGACGGGCATGGGTCCGATTAGGCTAATCTCCCACATGGCGAATGGCCATGGACTAGACATCATTGTAAGTTGTTGCGGGGGTACTCGCGAGATGCTTGCGAATTGTTGACATTTATAGCACTTTCTGACGAAACCTGTTGAATCGGACAAGATTGTGGGCTAGTAATATCCTTGTTGGTGATCTTGTTTGCCATGGTTTCGCCTGCGGAATGATTTCTGCAAATACCTTCGTGGATTTCGCGAACCATATAATCCATTTTGTCGTCGTTCACACATCTCCTTAATGGAGTCTTGAAACCTTTACGATATAATGTCTCATCGATCAGAGTATATCGGCAAGCCCTAGTTCACAGAGATCGCGCTTCTCCCTTACTGTGTGGAACCGTTCCTTCTTTGAGGTACGCCAAGATTGGAGTCATCCAATTCCTTTGGAGATCGATGTGTATAACAACCTGGTTAGTCGGGGTGATACTTGGAGCGGGAACGATCTTTACTGGTATGTAGTTAGGAGATTTCTATCCCAATGATGAGGCGAACTTGGCTAGGGCGTTCGCCACAGAATTTTCCCCTCGTGGAATTTGATTGATCGTGAAGCCCTTGAAAGTGGTGAGCTTTATCTTGGCCTTCTTCAAATAGGCGACCATCTTGTCTCCTTTTGCCTGGTAATTGCCGACGATCTGATTGACGATCAATTACGAGTCGCTATGAATTCTTAACTATTAGGCGCCCATTTCCTTGCCTAGGCGCAATCCTGCGAACAGCGCTTCATACTCCGCTTCGTTATTTGTGGCTTGGAATCCGAATTTGAATGCCCCGTAGAGTCGTGTGCCCTCCGGGGTGATTAGGAGTAGGCCTGCTCCAACTCATTTGGTGGTTGAAGGCCCATCGACGAATATCTCCCAAGTAAGAGAATCGTCGAGCTTCTTGGCCACCTCGATGAATTTGTTCGCAACGGGTTCAATTTGGGCAATCTAATTTTCCTTATGTCACAGGGACGTGAATTCAGAAATGAAGTCTGCCAGAACCTGTCCCTTTAATGAAGCTCGGGACACGTAATGGATATCAAACTAACTCAATTCGACGACCCACTGCATCATTTTACCAAAGGCGTCGAGCCTCTACAAAATATGCCTTATAAGGTAACTCGTGAGAACATTGATTGTATGTCCATAAAAATAAGATCGCCATTTGCGAGATGCTGTGATAAGGGCTAATATCAAAATGCTCTATCTCAAGATAGCGAGTTTCGGCATCTACTAGTCGCTTACTGACGTAGTAGATCAGCCATTGGATCCGACCCTCCTTGCGAATTAGCGCGACACTGATCACATTAGAAGAAATGAATAGGTACAGCATCAGAACTTCTTGAGCCACTTGCTTAAATAGGAGTGGTGGGTTTCCAAGATAGGTTTTGAGGTTGTGGAAGGCCTATTCGCATTCTGCGGTCCACACGAACTTTTTATTACCTCTTAGGACGCTAAAGAATGATAGGCAGTGATCTGTTGATCGCGAAATGAAACGACTTAACGCGACAACCCTCCCAGTCAGACATTGTACTTGCTCTTGATTCGTAGGACTCTTCATATTCAGTAGGGCCTGGATTTTTTCCGAATTTATTTCGATCCCTCACTGATTCACCATAAAATCTAGGAATTTTTCAGACGTAACCCCAAATGCACACTTAAAGGGATTTAACTTCATCTTATATTCCTTGAGAATATCGAATGCTTCGGATAGGTTCTAAATGTGATCGGAAGCAACCTTCGATTTGACGAGCATATTGTCCACATATACCTCCATTAACTTGCCGATTAGATCTGCGAACATACGATTGACGAGTCGCTGATAAGTTGCTCCAGTGTTCCTCAATCCGAAAGGCATGACCCCGTAGCAATACAAATCGCGGTCTGTCGTGAAGCTTGTATGTACTTCGTCAGGAGTGTACATGACGATCTGGTTGTAACCAGAGTAGGTATCCATAAAACTTAACAGCTCGTTCCCGGATGTGCCGTCAACAAGTTGATCGATCATGGGCAAGGGAAAACTATCCCGTGGGCATGCCTTATTTAGGTCACTGAAGTTGATACACGTCCGCCACTTGCCATTAGGTTTGTGTACTAAAACTGGATTTGTGATCCACTCCGGGTAATGGGATTCTCGGATAAAATTTATTGATAATAATTTCTCGACCTCTGACTTCAGCGCTAAATATCTCTCCGGGTCCATCCGTCTTCTTTTCTGGCGCATAGGATGATGATTTAGGTCGATGTTCAGGTGATGACATATGATATTCAGGTCAATCCCTACCATGTCCTCGTGTGTCCAGGCGAACACATCTTGGCTGTTTCAGAGGAAGGCGATCAGAGGTCTAACGATCTCCTCACTGAGAACGCTCCCGATCTTTATTTTTCGGGTGGGTTCGTCATTGTCAACTTGGACCTCGACTAGCTATTCGATCAGAATGTTGGCAGGTATGTCTTCTTGAAGTCGTGGATCGATACTGTCTTCTGATAGGCCTAGGTGAGGTTTGATTACACCAATGGCCATGGTGACCTTTGTTTTCAGCTTTTCTACCAAATGAACCGCATTGTTATAGCAGAGTCGTGATTCTTCCTGTGTTTCACACATTTCACCCACATCGTCAGGCGTGGGAAACTTCATCTTCATATGATAAATCGAAGTGACCACCTTTAGCGCTCTCAGCAAAGGTCGCCCTAAGATTACATTTAAGGAAACAGGACAATCCATGACCAGGAAAACTGCAACCTCGGTTATCGAAGGGACATCTCCCACGGTTATTGGCAGTGAGATCATGCCCTTGGACATTAAAGAATCTCCGGTGAATCCGAACAACGGTTCACTAATGGGTTTTAGATTGCTGTCTCTCAGTTTAATCCCCACGAAGCATTCATAGAAGAGAAAGTTCACAGTGCTACCATTATCGACGAACACCAAATGAACTTTTTTGTTGCCCAGTCGTGCTGCAATAACTAGTGCATCTTCATGGGGATGATGTAAACGAACATCATCTTGTTCATTAAAGCTAATTTTTTGGCTCCATCTCGGAGACTTGGCGGGACGCCTTTCTGTCCAATATATGGCTGGTGGGGCCTGCCTAGCATCTCGTACATAATGATCCTGTGATCGCCCGAAACTTCTAGCAATATGTGGTCCCCCGTAGATCATAAGGAATTCACTCCTTCCCGGACTTCGAACGAGTGGGGGAGGGTCGCTTCTCATTTCTTCTTCCCTTATACGACGATCAGGGTTACCTATAAAATTTTTTAAATGCCCCCTTTGAATGAGATTCTCGATGGCATGCCATAGAGAATGACATTCGTCGTTATGGTGGCCAACGTCTTTATGATAACAGCAAAATCTCCAACTATCTTTGTTCGCTCTATCTCCCTTGAGAGGTACGGGAGGAGGTATGAGCTCGTTATCCACTTTTAGTACGTCGCTGATTTTTGAATTTAGTGGAGTGAAAACTCGCTCCGCAGATTGTCTCTGGGCTCGAAACGAACAGGCGTCTTTGCTCGAAAATCTTTTTGCGGGGGAGCACTTGGGCCGGCTCCTTGATCGCTATGAGGCAACACAACTATGGAGTTCTTGATTCTAAGAAATTTCTCCGTGAGTTCGTAGAATCTTGCGAGTGGGACGTTTTCTTCCTTCTGGAGTTTGTTCCAAAACGATGTCTGAGGTCTCACACCCGCCACTATCAGGGTGCGAACTGCTTCTTCTGGCGCGTTGTTGACTTTACGGAGTTCGATATGGAATTGCTCCAAATAAGATTTCAATGACTGGCCCTTCTCTTGCCGGATATTGCTCAAGTAACTCAAAGGAATGGAGAATTGCCTGTTCGCTTGGAACTGTCACAAAAACAGTGAACTCATGCGGTCCCATGAATCGACCGTGCCAGTTGGCAACGATTTGAACCATCTTTTTACGGATGATGCCAATGTGACTGCTAGGCAACAACATTTGGTGAGATTGGACACCAGATGGAGTTCAATGAGGTCGTTGAAGGCCGTTGAAGGCCGAACAGATGATCTTGTGGATCGTTTTTATCGTGAAAGGCCTTGATATCCGACATTCGGAACCCGATTGGTAGTAGGCCTCTAACACCTTGGTAGAAAAAGGAGAAGCTTCCAAGCCTCCAAGTTGATATTCTCATTGTAATCCTGGGCTTTTATATCGTTAATAGCTCGTTGTAGCTCTTTGATCCGTTGAGCATTATTTGGTGGCTGATGTTACGGACGTGGATCAGCGCTTTCGGCTATTTCAGACGCTTGTCAGTCCGATCGATGATCTAGCAAGTATTGTTGGAGGTCGCGAGTTGGGATGTTGCTCAATCCGTGCGGCCATCTCTTTTTTTCATTCTTTGGCTCCATGTGGGAACGGTTCACCGGTGAGTTCACCTCCTCGTTGATGGGAACGCGTGTAGCCTTGTGATATGTGGTTCGTGGTCGCTGAATTTCGAATCGATTTCCTACTGGTCGTCGTGATGTTTCACCCCCAAGCTGTTCAGGTTGTTGGCTACCTGGTTTTGTTTGGTAGATTTGATCTTTGACCCCCCAATTGCAGGTTGGCAATGATCGTTGTAATTACCAGATCGCGCCCTTGAGGGACCATCTCCTATTCAGTGCCTTTTTGGGTCTGGAATTTGCACTACACCCCTCTGGTCAAGGATCAATGGATCTGGATGCTGATCGAGTATGTCCAGATGTTGGGTGATCGTCCGGAGAGTGTTATCTAGTCTGTCCATGTACTGTGCTAAGGCCGGGTCTACATTTGGGGCCGTTGTGGTGGAGACATCAAATGTTGGTCCAACAGGATTGTTGGCGTCGTTCATTTCGCTGCCTTCTGCTGCCTCTGTTGCCTGGACCGTAGGATTTTTAGCTCTTGGTTCTTTTGGTGCCATTCGATGAGGATCAGATGAAAATAGACTACGAACTAGACGATGTGTTAATCATAATCGAGAATGAATCCACCCCGCCTTCTAGCGTCAAACTGTTGACGGGTAAAAATGCACCGCCAACGAACTAGTTACGATCTGGTCGTTACGACCAAAGCGTAGTCAAGTTGATTTGAAATGATTTACTAGTGAGGGCAATCAGTTCATTTAGCTCGTTACTTACTAACTTAAAAGATAAAAAAAGGCAAGGTTTTATAGTGGTTCGGAAGCTATATAGAGAACTCTTACATCCACTTTTGTCTGTTATTTAAATAGAACGATTACAAATTAGATTGTAACAATCTGAGCTGACGAACAGAGCAATCCTAGAGAGAGAAAGTTGTCCAAAGCCTCTTTAGCTAATTTCTTAAAGAGATAAATAAGTCTAGTGTTTCTGAGATTGGTTTGTCGATCCTCCGAAATGTTGGTGGGGGTCTTCTATTTATAGGGAGTGATGGGTTACAACTTGATCGATAGGATCGAGGCTGATATAGCAAGTGGGTTGTAACTTGATAGATTGGATACAATAGGATCAGGTGTCGTCACTAGTAGACAGGTGGCGCAACCTGGGAGGTCGCGTGATGTCACCAATGTACAATAGAATTGGATATGGTCATCAGCGGACATGTGGCGTGACCTGCGAGGTTGCGTGACGTCACCAGCGATCTCATTGGATTTTTACCCCATAAATATCGAAGATTTGATTTTGTTTTCTAGTCATAGTTGTCTTTGGTGCTCTTATGGAAAAATCATTTTTTTCTCGTTGTGAAAACTATTCCATTTTTAATGTAGTATGCTTAGCTTATGCTTCACTTTTGGTCTAAATTTTTATATGGGAATATTCCACCATATATAACTTTTGGATTAGTCTCTAGTGAAGAACTTAAAGTCAAATATTATAGTGCTTGCTTTGTTCTGTGGCTAAAAATCATATTTTACCAAATACAGTAATGCTTCTTTATTAGGTTTACTTTTTAGCTTATGCGTGATAGTGTAAGCATCAGTGTCTTGACTCCTTCTATACTCTAGGCCAAATCCAGAAGTCCCATTTAGATACCTTGGAACCCATTTAATAGCCTTCCAGTGTTGCAATCCAAGACAGGCCATAAACCTACTAATGACACTTGGTGCATGAGCAAGATCTGGCCTAGAACACACCATAGCATACATAATGCTGCCAACAACATTTGCATATGGAGTTCTTTTCATTTGCTGTTTCTCTTCTTTTGTTGAAGGTGTTTGACCTGATGATAGTTTGAAGTGAGCTGCCAAGGGTTTTCCAACAGGTTTTGAATTTAACATTTCAAACCTTTTGAGCACCTTTTTCTTATATAACCTTTTTTAGATAGAAAAAATCTACCATGCTTTTTGTCTCTTCTTATATCCATGCCCAGTATCCTATTGGCTTTGCCAAGATATTTCATGTCAAATTCCTTAATTAGCAGCTATTTCATTCTTTGAACCTCAAGTTTAGAAACTGATGCGATCAACATATCATCTACATAAACAAGTAGATGTATGCTTAACCCTTCATCTAACA
>WYDK02060808.1:0-12060 GCA_009867345.2 Toxicodendron radicans | reverse complement strand
TTCATGTTACTGTAGCTTCAGCAGAAATAAGTTTTTCAAAATTAAAGTTAATAAAATTTTATTTGCGTTCAACCATGCCACAAGAAAGATTAGGTAATTTAGCTATATTATTAATTGAAAAAAAATTGGTTTCTAAACTTTAATACAAAAATTTAATTAATGATTTTGCATCTCAAAAGGCAAGAAAAATAAATTTGAAATAAATTTTTTAATATATACTTATATTATTAGAATTTAGAGGACCCCCAAAGTAACCTTGCTTAGGGTCATAAATGTTCTTGAGACGACCCTGTAAGAGAGAGAAGAGAAGTGAAGTGCAGTTAGAAAGCATGACATGTCTACTCTTAGCCCATGTGACAAACAACCCTAAGGGTGCGTTTGGTTTGAGATATTAAAAGATTACCTCGGTAATTTATCTTTTAATCCGGCCATTACCATGTTTGCTTACCAAAAAATAAAATATTCCGGTAATCTTCTAATACCAATAGTGATTATTGTTGGTAATCTAGGAGGTAATTAGATTGTTAAGTCAAAAGGTGATATTAAAAGATTACCGAGATAATCAAACTCTTATTCCAATTTTACCCTTAATTATAATCATTTCGAACACAAATGTCCTCATATGTCTATTAAATAACAATGATTATAATAATAATAATAATTATTATTATTATTATTATTATTTTCATTTATTACTATTATGATAATAATAATAATAATAATTATTATTATTATTATTATTTTCATTTATTACTATTATTATAATTATTATTATTATATAAAATACAAATAAATAATAATATTATTATTATTATAATACTATTTATAGTATAGAGGCAATTTAGTAAAAAAAATACTCCAGTAATATTTTATTCTTTTCAATCAGACATATTAATTTAACTTATCCACCAATTTAACCTTATCTAACCAAACACTATTAAAGATTTCTAAAGTAATCTAACATTCCAAATAATCTAACATTCACAATAATAAAATATTCCCAAAACCAAACAAACCCTAAGTGTAACTTAAAAGGGAGCAAAAATATATAGCATATGCCATCACCAATATGAACTAGTAAAGCTTTAATATAATACCAAATTCTGGAGGGCCCGTTTCTTTTTATTTCTGCTTTTAATTAAGTCCCCTATTTAATTGTTATCATTGCATTGTCATAGCCATACATTATTATTGTTTATTGGTTTTTACTTCTAATTGCAATATATTATTATTGTTTATTGGTTTTTACTTATTTTTAAGGAACAAAACCTGGTTATTATCGTGGATTGAGTTATGGTCCCAAACCTCCTGCATCTTCTAAGACTTCAAGGCAAAATAATCAAGAAGTTTTAGAAGAACTCACACAGTTGTGTAATGAGGTGGAAGAGCTACTAGGTATAAGGGATGAATTTCGCCAATGTAAACAAATGATGGAGAATATGCAACAATTCATCTCAAATAATATGGGCTCTTGTTCTACTGGCGCATAGACATTTCCGGGCCAATTTCTACCGGATCCTCCACCACCTCCAACAAGTTGATGAGTTTTTATTTGTCAATTTTTGTTGAAAATTAACATTTTAGTCACCTTTATATATTTTTAACTTTTTATTTGAAAACAAACATATATAGTTCTTTAATATATTTGGTTTGATATTTTTGTGTGATTTAAATTGATTTCATTTACAAATTAATATTATGTTTTAGAATTAAATTTAAAAATTTTAAAATAAATTAAATATTTAATCATATATTATAATATGAGTGACGACAATTATATTTCGACACAATTATGACGTTATTAACTTTAAGCGACAACAAATCATATTTTATCGCTCTACATGTTAGACGACAAAATGTCACATTTCGTCGTCGTATACTTTAAGCGATGTATTCAATTATTACGTCTCTATTAACTTTATACAACAAAAATGCACATTTTGTCGCGATATATCGTAGGTGATCAAATTCACATTTCATCACGGTATACGATAGGCAACACAAACACACATCTCGTCATGATTTAATGTAGGCGACACAATAGATAGTACGTCGCTATTAACTTTAGGCATCAACAAGTAATATTTCACCGGTAACAAGTTTTCGCGACGAAAATGCACATTTCATCGTAGTTTATTGTAGGCGATCAAAATTCACATTTCGTCACGATATACATTAGGCGACACCAACACAGATCTCGTCGTGGTCTAATGTAAGCGACATAATAGATAGTACGTTGCTATTAACTTTAGGCGACAACAAATAATATTTCACCGATAACTAGTTTTAGCGACGAAAATGCACATTTCATCGCGATTTATCGTAGACAATCAAAATCCACATTTCGTCATGATATACATTAGGTGACACCAACACACATCTCGTCGCGGTATAGTGTAATCGACACAATAGATAGTACGTCGCTATTAACTTTAAGCGATGACAACAAATATTTTACCGGTAACTAGTTATAGCGACGAAACTGGTATAGACGACAATTTTTTGGTTCGTCGTCAGATTAAGCGACGAATTTTAACAAATCGTCACCTAAACTCAATCGCGACACGTCTTCCGTTATGACCATGGCGACGATTTTCTATCGTCGTTAAACGTATACCGTAACGATTTCTAGTTTTTTAGCGACAAAACAGTTTGTAGCTAAATAAAGTGTTTTGTTGTAGTGTGCGCATAGCCCTTTGGTTCCAACAGCGGATCTCAAGACTCATTTGATAGAAAAGAGAGCTAGCAGGGCTTAGAATATCAACCCCGTGGTGAATGAGCTCGACCAAGTTCAGAGAATATCGGATGATTTGAGATCCCAACAGTAGAATGCAAATTGGACAGAATCAATTGTTAGTTCGCCATTCTTAGAAGAATTCACCAGACACCGTTTCCTTTGGGATTCAAGGTGCTAGAAATGAAGTACGATGGGAATGGGGAACCAAAGGAGCATCTTGATGCATTCAACGACTTCACTAAATTGCATCAAGTCTCCGACTTGGCAAAGTGTCGATGCTTCGTAGTGACATTAGTGGGAGATGCCAAGAAATGGTACAAGAGGTTGGCCGCGAGTTCAATACATTCTTGGTAGCAGTTTGCCTCATTGTATTTTTAGCAGTTTCAGGCGAGGCTACAGTTTTCAATGTCGTTTAGCTACTTAAGCAACATTCGCCAAAAGAAGGGCGAGTCTTTGACCTCGTACTTGAAGAGGTTTCAGAGCGAGCAAACCAAAGTTGGTAATACTCCGAAAGAATCAATCCAAACCTTATTGGTTGCAGGGGTAAAGACGCAAACAGAGTTTTGGAATGGATTACAAATGGAGGACCACGTGAGTCTGGTGCAATTCTACAAGATGACCGCAAGACATCAGCTAGTAGAAAGCTCGTTAGCAGCTTTAAAATGGGGCCCATCAGGTAGTAATAGTGAACAACTATAAGATTCATCAGTAGACAAGAGAGGGTTCTAGGATCGGATGGACAAGTCTCGATTTAATAAGAGACCAAGGGCAGAGTTTTGAGAAAGGGAACCAATTACCCGATTTGCGGAGTACACTCCTCTAGTAGTCTCCTTGTCCCATATTTAAGAGCCAGAGAAACCGACTGAGAATGAAAGGGAAAAGAGCCCGCCGCCAGACGGGTACAAAGTAAGGATGATATACGACGAGCCCAGTTCTATAGGTAATTCGAGGCATGCTTGGTAAAGGATGCTCGAGAAGCTAGGACGGGCTCAATCCCCAGGGTTATGACAGTAGGAACGAGGCTATAAAAAAGGTCAATAGTGGATAGCGAGGTGATAGAGTTCACCAAAGAGGAGTGCGAACAACACCCTAGGTACACTTGCAATGCAATCGTTGTGGACACAATGATCGGAAACATCCAAGTGTTTCGACTGATGATTGATAACGGGAGCACCGTTAATATCTTTTCCTTGGGGCGTTTCGAGAAATGAGGTTCACAGAACGCCACCTGAAGCCATGCTTGCTACCTATTTATGGTTTCACTAGTGATTGTCTACTCCCCAAGAGAACAATCGACCTTCCCGTGAAGTAAGGGAAGAAGAATGCACAAGGACTGAAATGCAAGAATTCATAGTGGTTGACTGTCCGACAACTTACAATAGGATTTTGGGTTGACCTTTCTTGGATGATTTTGAAGCGGTAGATTCAGTCCGCTGTCGAGCCATCAAATTCTCGACTGAAAATGGGATCAAAATTCTTGAAGGCTCGACTGACGATGCAAAGAGGTTTTATAACAACGCAATGTCTACGGCTACCAAATGGCCAATTCTGAAGACAATGGTAATCACTGAGGCCAGCCCGTACATTGGGCGACTCGAGGATACAATAGATCCTCATCTTCACAAAGAAGACCCAGCAATGGGCCCAACTAAAGAACTGCAAGATATCTGAGTAAGTGATGATGAGCCAACTAGGGTGTTGAAGATTGGGAGCGGGTTGAATGCTAAATCAGTGAGCCAGTTGGCTGAGTTTCTGAAGAAGAATTTAGATGTGTTCGTCTGGGGTCACACTGACATGGTGGGTATTAACCCTAAGGTGATGTGCCACATATTGAACATTGACCCCAAAGCAAAGCCAATCAGGCAGAAGAGGAGGTCGATGGATTCTGAGCGTTCCTAGACGCTCAAAGATGAAGTTGATAAACTTCTTAGCATCAACTTCATCAGGGAAGTGAGGTATCCGAATTGGATAGCCAATCTTGTGCTCATGAAAAAAGCAAATGGCAAGTGGTGGACTTGCGTTGATTTTATAGATCTCAACAAGGTTTGCCCAAAGGAAAGCTTCCCGCTGCCTAGAATCGACCAACTCGTCGATGCAACTGTCGGGCATGCATTGCTCAATTTTATGGATGCATATTTAGAATACAACCAAATCTCGATGTATCAGCCCCGACGAAGAAAACACCTAATTTATTACTGACTGTGGAATTTATTATTACAGGGTAATGCCTTTTGGGCTAAAAAATGCAGAGAAAACTTATCAGCGGTAGGTAAACAAGATGCTCACCAAACAGATCTGCAAGACAATGAAGGTATACATTGACGACATGCTCGTCAAGTCTAAAAAAGCAGAGGAACATATCGGGCACTTAGCCACTATGTTTGAGATCCTCAAGAAGTACCAAATGCGGTTGAATCCTTTGAAGTATGCATTTGGCATAAGTTTTGTCAAATTTTTGGGCTTTATGGTAAACCAGCGAGGTGTCGAAGCTAACCCCGACAAAATACAGGCATTACTCAACATGCAGAGTGATAACTCTTGTAAATAGAATTATCATAGGCCTAATTTATCAATCTTTGTTATGGTTTATATTTCTATTTTAGTTGTTTTAGTTTAGTTTCGTTTAGTTTACTATTTTACAACTTGGCCAATTTAGAGTTGAATGTGATTAAAAGAGAGAAATTGTGTTAATCTGATCTATTTTGGCTTAACTTAGGATTAATTGCACTGATTGTCTTTCAGCAATTCAAAATCAATTGGCTTGTCCTCGGATTTAAATGGCTTGAAGACTTGTGCTGTGGACCATGTGGCAACGAATGTTGGACCATAAAGTGCCAGATCAGCATAACAGAAAAACGCCTGTGGTCTTGCAAAGTTTATGCGTTGTCCTGAAAAGGACAATCACTTTTTCCGTGCACATAGTGAGAGAATGCACAGTAACATAGCTGTGAGGATTGATTTATTCTAGTATTATGCCAAGTGTCTAAAGTTGCCCTACATTCTCTTGTATATAAGCAAAGTAGAAAGATTGGAGGACAAGTCTTCTTCATTAGAGTGAGAGACAACCACTAAGAGTAAGAACCAGAGGAAAATAGTAAAGAATCAACAAGAAAGGAAGATCCATTGATGGGGAAGAGAGAGATTCATCCAAGAGATATCTCTTTACTCATTTCTTGTATTTTGTGCTTCTTTGTCCAATGAACTTCATGGTTGTATTTTATACTTTGTTTTACTCTCATTTCAGTATGAACTAATTTTTTTTAAGTTGAATTTGAGTATTTGAACTCCTATTGTAATGTTATCTTTATCTTAATATAACTTATGATCATGACAATTCATTTTAATCAAATGGGTATTATTGTTGCAATGTTGAGTTGGCCATTCAAAATTTGTTATCCTGCTTGTTAATAGATGCTGAGAAGGTCTATTGATAAGAGAAATCATTTGATTAATACAAGTCTTAGGGTCATACGAGAGTATGAGAAGAATACATAGACATATGGGTGCTTCCCTGTACGATTGCTAACAAACCAAACCTTAATCTGTTTCTTGAGTCCAGATTTACATAGATATATGTTAGGTTTAAGCTTAGGAAACAAGCTTGTAGAATGTTCGAGTGAACAGTACAAGATTTCAGGTGTTTGGATTGAATGAAATGTCATGCTGAGTTAGACTATAGCATTTTCCACAACATTACAATAAAAGGGACTTTATTCAAATCTGACTTACTTCATTTGACTACTGATATTGTTGTCATCTTTACTTTGTTGAATCAGAATTCACAATTAGGTTATTTTAGTCGATTGACTATTTCCTTATTCTTTAATTTAGTTCAACATTATCATTGTTTATTGCTGTTACTATTGCTGGAGCATAGATCTAAGACTGACTAGTTCACAATCCTTGTGGGACGATAACTCGTTTCTTAGGAATCTATATTACTTGTTGACCACGTATACTTGCATGAGTGTGTTTGTCTTCACATACAACATCGTTTTGACAACACAAAGCCCAACAAAAACAGAGTTTGACAGGGCGAGTGGTGACCCTCAGTAGATTAGTCTCAAAGGCAATAGACAAATATTTGCCGTTCTTTGAGACACTTAAGGGAAATAAGAAATTTGAATGGAATGAAGAATGTGAAAGGGCATTCTAAGAGTTAAAGAAGCACCTCGGTCAACACTCTTTTTTGTCAAAATCGATTTTTGGCCCCTCTTTCTGTATCTAGCAGTGTTTTTTTTCGCCTTCAATGCAACATTAATAAGAGAAAAGGCGGGGACTCAATGGTCAATATACTATGTGAGTCAAAGGCTAGTTGATACGGAGACTAGGTATCTGGAGATGGAAAAGCTTGATTTGTCCCTAATTGTAGCATCTAGAAAGCTACGACCTTACTTCCAAGCCCATACTATACATGTGCTGATGAATTTCCCCTTGAGAAAAGTGCTCCAAAAGCCCGAGGCATCGGGCAGATTAATTCAGTGGTCGCTGGAATTAAGCCAGCATGACATAAAGTACTTTCCAAGGACAACAATCAAAGGGTAAGCTCTCGCTGATTTCATTTTCGAGTTCTCTTATTAGCTCGAAGAAGATATGATATCTGCAGAGCCGAATATAGATGAAACCATTGCCTCGAAAATAGCCGGGGCAGAGTTGTGCTGGCAATGGAAGTTGTTTGTGGATGGGTCCTCGAATGAAAGATGGGTCGGGGTTGGGGTCGGAGCCAGGCTATTGCTAGAAAGCCCCGAAGGGAAGAAATTTCAGGTTGTAGTTAAGTTTGAGTTCACCACTTCAAATAATGAGGTGGAGTATAAGGCTTTTTTAGGGGGAATCGAGCTGGCCAAGGAAATGGGTGCAAAGTTTCTTATAATTTTTAGCGTCTCGCAACTCGTGGTTCATCAAATATCAGGAGAGTATCAAGCCAAAAAAGGAAGAATGATTGCCTATCTGCGGAAGGTAAAGCTTGAGCTAGAACCTTTCAAAAGTTACAAGATTCAATAGATTCCAAGAGAGCATAATTAAGTGGTTGATGCAGTAGCCCGCTCGGCTTCCTCGATGGGCAGTGAACTGGCAAACCCAATACCAGTGAGGGTTCTCCAAAAATCAAGCATAAGCTTGCCAGAGGAAGGCAGATGGAAATAGCCCGTTGATATAGTTGGATGAATTAGATCATTTCCTACTTGAAGGATGGAGAGGTACCTTAAGATAGAAACGAGGCACAAACGCTACAGGCAAAATCAGCCCGATACACTTTGATTAATGATAAGTTGTACAAATAAGGATATTCATGAAGGAATATGCGGAAACCATTCTGGTGGGTGAGCTCTAGCCTACAAGGTGTTGCGTCAAGGTTATTATTGGCCAACTGTTAATGACGATGCGACAAAGTTCGTTCGCAAATGTGATAAGTGCCAGAGGTTGGCCGATATCCTGCGAGCGCCACCTCAAGAACTCACAACTTTAACCAGTCCATGACCTTCCGTAGTCTAGGGAATCGACCTAGTAGGCTTGCTACCTAAAGGAAAGGGTAAGGTCAAATTTCTTGTGGTGACAATCGATTATTTCACCAAGTGGGTGGAAGTCAGGCCTTTGGCAACAGTAACATCAAACATAATGAAAGATTTTGTTTATAAAAACATTATCTGCCGATTCGGGCTCCCATATACTATAGTTACAGCTAATGGTAAACAATTCGACAGTGAGGTGTTCGTTTCTTTTTGTGAAAGGCTCGACATTAAGAAGAGTTTCTCGCCTGTTTATCAACCTCAAGCAAATGGGCAAGTCGAGGCCGTGAACAAGGTAATCAAGCACACCCTTAAGAATAAGTTTGATACTCTGAAAGGGAGATGGGTAAATGATTTGCCTAAGGTGTTGTGGTCTTATAGAACCACGGCGAGGACACTGATCGGTGAAACCTCGTTCTCGCTCGCTTATGGCTGCAAGGCAATAGCCCCGGTTGAAGTGGGAGTGAAAATGTTTAGGCGAGAGATGTTTGATGAAGACATTAATGACTCCCTACTGAGGCTAAGGCTAAGGCTCGCATCCTACCAACAGTGAGCTAAGCGATACTTCAACTCCAAAGTCAAGAATTGGGAGTTTGAAAAGGGGGACCTAGTACTGAGGAGAATAGTGCCCGTTGCAAAAGAATCGAGCTGGGGGTACTCGGTCCGAAATGGGAAAGCACATTCGAATCTATGAGAAAGTCGGGTCGGGAACTTTTCATTTGGAGTATTTGAACAGAACGATAGTTTTGCGAGCTTGGAATGTCGAGCATTAGAGGAGGTATTATCAATGACCCAGCCCGACTAAGTTATAGCTTAACTATGTAATTTCTATTTTTTTATTTGTAAGTTAGCGGAGTCTGCCCTTTATTTTAATAAAGTGTATTATTCAGTATAGTTTGTACTTTGCTTTTGTTGTAAGTTGTGTAAAAGCTTGACATCTGAGCTTGCCCGGCGAAAAGGTATTAACCGCGCCAAAAGACAAGCTTAAGGGCGAAAAGCCTGTTATTCGACGATCTGTATCTCGAAAATTAATTGAGAAAAAACTTGCCGAGAGAGGATCAACTAAACTTTATCAACCAAGACAGGAGGTATTTTAATACGAACTAAAAGTCGTCGCAAGTACGAGGTCTTCTTCGACGCTTGGAAAAATTTGGGACAAGTCTCAAAGTAAATCCAAGCCTTTAAAGATTTGAATTCTAGGAAACACAACAGGTTGAAAATAAAACTACTTTATTTGATAAAATAAATTTAAGTCCATTACAAAAAAAAAAAAAAACAAGAAAACGACTTAATCGACAAGAGGAATGACGGGTTCAGCAGTTGGGTCGATTTCATTCACAGGATCTAGGTCCACGTCATTCTTATCATGTCCACCCATCGAGTTTACTTCGCCCGATTCACTACATATAGTACCAGACTCTTCAACTTCGGGTTCATCGTCCTCGGGCTTGCTGCCTTCTGGGTAAACAAAGGTGCCCCCAGAAGCCTCACACAGAAGCCTTTCGGTCAGGGTCCCCTTTGTACATGATTGTTACAAGATTGAGTGAGATCTCCTACATGTCGATCTCAGACTTCCTCTTTGACTATTTGAGGATGCCCTTAAGGTAGACAACTTTAGCTTTCTTCTCGTCATACCCTCGCCTAAAAAAGGACAAGTCATTGTTGCTCGTGGTCAGGGCGTTGTCCAAGCCCACCATTTTCTCTTGAGAAGCAGCCAGCTCTGTTGCTATCCTTTTATTTTCCTCAACAATGGCTTTATTTTTTGCAGCTTCTGAAGCGGCGAGCTTATCGGTGAACTCCCTCATCACCTTTTCATTGGACTCATTTGAGTTCGCCAGCTCGATTTTCAACTCCTTCATTTGTTTGTGCATTGACCGAACTTTGTCATATGCCTTGTCTTTGGTGGGATTGGCAGAGTCGATAGCTTTGGCGGGGTCCTCCAAGACATGATAGTTGTCTTGGGAGAGAAGGCTAACCATGCAGTGCACCTAAGAAAAACAAAATGAGTGAGGAAGGCGTGAAGAAAAATGAAGATAATCGGGGCTAATCAATTTTTTACCTTGCTCATTGTTTTTGCCATGCTAAGAAGACGGTTGTGGGCGGGCAGAGCCCGAAACTCTTAAAAGAATTTTTCGAAGATTGAGTCCTTTGTGACCATGGCCCAGCAGCGACCATCTCAGGGAGCTGGAGAATGAGAGACTCCAACTCTAATTCATCATCCTCATCTTGGGAGCGGGCAGAAGGTGTCGTGCTCACTTTTTTCCCTTTAGCTTTTGGGGACTTCGAACTTTGCCCTTTCAAGCTTGTGAGCCAGCTTAGCATGGTCATTTTCTTTGAGCGTGGGGTGCTTGGGTGCTCGCCCCCGGACCGCTTTGTTTCGGCCACATCCTTAACAGTTGGAGCCTTCGGTGTGAAAGGTGTGGCCGCTTTGGGTTTGGGGTCGATATTGATCTCCTCGGCCGGTTTCTCGCTTTGCTTCGAGGTCGACTTTGGTTCGTAATTGCAGGCCTCTTGGCAATTCTCGCTCCTGCAAGCAATTTCAAAAGGGTTAGTAATTTCAAAACAAGGCGAAATGAAAGGCAAGCTAAGAAAATACCTTTCATTTTGAGGGGAAGGGAGATGTAAGCGATTGTGAATTTGGCGGACTCTGGGCATAATCCGTATTGTACTAAGTTGGAGAGGTGGACAAGCTGAGTCACGTCGCACTGACTTTCAGAAAGCTCGCTAAAACGAGCAAGGCGAGATGTGTCAAAATTGTAGGGAGGATTTCGATCGCGGTTCGCTGAAAATGCAAGAAAGAGTTAAAAAAAAAAAAAAATTGGCCACGTAAAAATTAAAAGGCGAGCATACATGCATCCTCCCTAAAGGTGCCATTGCTGTCGCAGGTGAAAAAGAAATAATCGAAGTCCCAATTCTTTATCTTACCTGGGATCCCGATTAATCCTTTGAAGTTTTTCTTGCAAGTTTTCGACAGATAGAAGGTGTCATCCTGACCCTTCTTTAGCCTATATAAAAAGGTGAGCTCATCAATTTTGAGATTGCCTAGGTTATACACCTGAAAGGCTATGTACAACCCTATTAATTACTATGAGGTAAGAGTTTGCCATAAGTTGGAGTAGGGTGACGTCATAGTAGTCGACGACGCTCAAAAGGAAAGGGTGCAAAGGAATACACAGCCCGCATCTAAGCAGGGTCTTAGAAATAGCGGACCAGCCCGATGGTGGCAATTTCCTTAAGTGCACTGTTGGTAGCGTGAGATGAGCTTGAATAGAATACTGCTTCTGTATTCTAGCAAGGTCCTCCTCCGTAATCGAGGATGACAGTTGTTTCTTTAAAACGGTGGAAGCCAGCGGGTGATGGCGTTGATGGAGTCATCGGACCGGTTGCTAGAGACCGCGTCCTAGGAAGCACCATCATCCTCAAACAACTCGTTCAAGCTTGAATCAGAGCTCGACATCGTCACGAAAATTTAGACACCTGAAACACGAATAACCAAGTGTTATTGTTGAGCCTAAAAGCCGAGAACATAGACACTTGTACTCGGTCCAGGTGCCTGAAGAGCCTGATGACGAGCTCTTTGCCTTTATCATTCCTATTTCTACTAAGATTTAGACTCCGTCAATAGAGTCCAGCGACCGTTTGATCGCTTTCCGATTTGTTTCCTTGAGAGAACCTTAAAGACTACCCCTACAAAACTAGGCGGGTCGTTTTATCCTAACTAATAATAAAGGCAGCAACGACAAATGCAAAGGGGGGGGGGGGGGGGGGGGGCGCGGCCTGAGTGCAAACCCTGACAGTAGGAGATAGAAAAAGAGGCCG
>WYDK02060797.1:0-12060 GCA_009867345.2 Toxicodendron radicans | reverse complement strand
AATATTTCCTCCTTTATATACAAATCTGTGAAAATATCCGTTCAGCCCCCATATTTTCCATTGTCCCACAAAGCCTCCTACAAAACTTCCATTTCCTGCAATTTACACCCCAAATGCAATTAAATTAACTCTAAACAATTACTCCGTGACACGGGGTGTCACAATAAATGCAAGTCGATTCCTCATTGTAGCCCAAATGGCATGTGACCTTTTATGTGTGTCGATTTCCACAATTGCATCGGATTCGACATTCTCAATCATCAGGCATATTTTTGAAGGCTGGAGATGCTCTTTAACCAATGAGATGGTTGAAGTTATAACATGTTTGTAGAATTGGCCGCGTGGAGATAAAAGGCAACAACATCATCCCGAAGATCCAGAATTGCTAAACCTCTTCCAAAACTCCAACGAGACAAATGTAGATATTGATAATGCTAATTTCGATGATGTAAATTAATAAATAATAATTTAATAAAAACAAATTTATTTAACATTTTAATTATTTAAGTTTAAATTAAATTTGCACATTGATTTAATAATTAATTCCAATCAATTAATCAATTGATTTAATATTTAATCCCACTAATTCTAATCAATTATAATCAATTAATCAATTGTAACAAGTTGTAATCAATTAAGAAAAATCAATTCCAATCAATTAAGCAAAATCAATTTCAATCAATTAAGCAAAATTAATTCCAATCAATTAATCAATTATAATCAATTAACCAATTTTAATTCTAATCAATTAATCAATTACTCAATTCCAATCAATTAATCAATTGTAATCAATTAAGCAAAATCAATTCCAATCAAATTGATTACAATCAATTTCAATCAATTAATCAATTCTAATCAATTAATCAATCCTAATTCTAATCAATTAATCAATTACTTAATTCCAATCAATTAATCAATTCTCATCAATTATTCAATTACTCAATTCCAATCAAATTAATCAATTCTAATTCCAATTGATTACAATTGATTAATTGATTAGAATTGATTAATTGATTATAATTGATTAATTGACTGGAATTGATTAATTGATTTTGCTTAATTCATTGGAATTGATTAATTGACTAATTGATTGGAATTGAATATAATTAGAATTGATTAATTGATTGGAATTTGAATGAATTTGAATTGATTAATTACTTAATTGATTGTAATTTGAATTGATTATAATTAATTAATTAATTAATTAATTCATTGGAATTGATTAATTGATTAGAATTGATTGAAATTAGTTAACTGATTAATTGATTGGAATTGATTACAATTGATTAATTGATTGGAATTGAGTAATTGATTAATTGATTGAAATTGAGTAATTGATTAATTGATTGGAATTGATTAATTAATTGATTGATTACAATTGATTAATTGATTAATTGATTGGAGTTGATTAATTAATTAATTTATTAGAATTAGAATTAGAATTGATTAATTGATTGTAATTTGAATTGATTAATTAATTGATTGAAATTGATTAATTGATTAGTATTGATTAATTGATTGTAATTTGAATTGATTAGAATTGATCTTAGCTTATATTAAGAGCTGATTTTTAAATCAAATGGATGTATATAATGCATTTTTGCAAGGAAATCTTTATGAGGATGTTTACATGGAAATGCCTTCTAGTTTAACATCTAAAGACGAGGAACATAAGGTATACAAGTTACAAAAGTCATTATATAGCTTGAAACAAGCTTCTTGACAATAGAACTGCAATTTAGTGCAACAATGAGTGAAAGGGGTATCAACAATCTAAATATTATTATTCTCTTTTAATAAAAAAGAACAATGGTCTACTAATAGTTTTATTTTTGTATGTAAATGATTTATTGTTGACAGGAGATGACTTGGTAGGCATTGAGCACACAAAGGCTTATACTGCTTCAAAGTTCCATATTAAAGATCTTGGTACACTAAAGTTTTTTCTTGGACTTGAGATAGCTCGATCAAATCAGGGAATCTGCATTAATCAATGCAAATATCCATTGGATTTGATATCCAAAGCTGGCCTAAGCTCAGCAAAACCATCCAACATACCCATGGAGCAAAATACAAAGCTGGCTAATTTTGAATATGACAACAGTTATTAGCAGAAGGTCAATCCACTCCTTGAAGATCCTGCTATGTATCAAAGGTTAATAGGTCTTTTGATCTATATAACGATGACAAGGCCTTTTATTAGCTATGTGGTACAACTCCGTGGTCAGCACATGCACAAACCCAGATGGTCACATCTTGCTGTTGCCATGAAGGTAATCAGATATATAAAGTTGAATCCTAGCTTTGATTTATTTTTTCCTTCTTCAAGTAAATTAGAGCTAAAAGCCTTTTATGATAGTGATTGGGCTTCATGCTTAATGAATAGACGATCTACAATAGGATTTTGTGTTTTCTTTGGGCAACTAATTGGTATCTTGGAAATCTAAAAAGCAAAAGTTTGTGTCCAAGTCATCTACCGAAGCGGAATATAGATCAATGACAACACTATTGTAACCCTTGTAACCTAATGTGATTGTGTATTTGATTGTTGTTGGTGGAAATGAAGTCCTTGGGAGTGTTTTGTATGTATTATTTTTCGTGTTTTGCATGATTTTTTTGGCTAACTTGAGGTGTAAAATGATTATTGTGTGGGATATGTAACTTTGAGTTGTTTTTGAAAATTTGGAAGTGTAGATAAATTTAAATCTCATGGATTCTTCGAGTTCATATTGGTGTTTTGTGTAAATAATTGTGGTTGGAGTTGGAAAATGATGATTTTCTATGATGCTAGTATTAGTAGAGTTGAATTAATTATTGGAATGGGTGAAAAAGGGGGTGAACTACAATTTTTTAGAAGTTTTTGATGGGTCCAAGTGAAAATAATTAATACCTTGGGACTATATTGAATTTGGACAATTTTCACTATGCCGTGGTAGACTTTTTTTTGGCCCCGTGGCATTGAGTTTCTAGAATTTGGAATGATTTGCAAGTTTTAAAAGTTATTTTGGTAAGTGAAATATTCAATCCTTTGGGACATGACAAAAATTGAACGATAATTTGGGGGTCAAAATGTAATTAAAATATTGATGTGTTAGGGGATACTAAAATAGTGCAAAAATTGAGGGGTTAAAATGATATTTGCTAGAAAGTACCTCATAGTGAGGTTAGGGGCAAATTGATATTTTTTTAATTGAGGGGGCAAAGTGATATTTTCCAATCAACTCTATAAATTGAGTTGGGTATGAAAGATCATAATATTCTACCCAAACGATGCATATTTCGTTGGGTACGACAGATTTAAGTGTTTTGCCTCAGCGATGCAAATTCCGTTAGCATGATAGATAAGAGTGCTCTGCCTGAGCGATGCAAATTCCACTGGGTATAAAAATTTATTCTACCCAAGCAATGCAAATTCCACTAGGTATGACAAATTATGATATTCGACCCAAATGATGCGAATCCCATTGGTATGATTAATTTCAGTGCTCTACCCAAGTGATGTGAATTTCGTTAGGTATGACAAATTATGAATTCTACCCGAACGATGCGAATTTTGTTGGGTAAAACAAATTACAGTTTTTCGGCCCGAGAAATGATGATTCTGCTGGGTTTGATAGTTTCAATGCTAGAGCGATGCAAATTCCGCTTGGTAAGATGATTCTTTTCCAAATTTGATTAGAAATGAAATTAATTGAAAAATATGTTATTGTTCATTTTGCCCTAAATTGTCAATTAATCTTCTGAAGGTGAGTTTTGTTACAATTGATTGTTGAATTGTGAAATTGCTTGAATAAAATGAGTTTTGGGTTTATACAAGTGCTTGTATGAGAGATGGAGAATTTGGGGTGAAATTGTTAATTTTGAAATATGTTTCCAAAACTTATATTTACACCTCTATGTTTAGAGGACATGTTTTTAGTTATAATGTATGTTTTACAAATGAGAAAAGACATGTGTTTTATGATGAGAGGTTTTGAGAACATATTTGAAAGCTTGCATTTTTACCTTTACATGATGTGAGATGTTATGAAATTATTATGTACTTTTGGGAAATGATGAAAGACATTGAATTGATGAAAAGTATAAGTTTATGAGAAAGATGATTTGAGAATAATTATGAAATTGTTGTGGTTTTTAAAACCATCATACGTAGTACCATCCCCTTCATATTTTGTTATTCACTCTATGCATGCATATGATTGATTGTGATTCCGCTTGAGCGATGTAGGATGTCGCTGGGTATGATCGATTGTGATTCCGCTCGAGTGATGTTGGTTCAACCTGCACGATGATAGACCTTGTCGGGTTGGATAGATTTACCATTGGCTACTAGTAGTGGTGAGAGTTTCTAGCATTAGATATTAGCTATAGTTCTAGCATGAGTTTTCAGATATAGGACAAACAATCATTATTGAGTTATGCTAGTTCATGAGAGATAACTTCAGATTTTGAAATAAGATTATCGTGATGTTTTTCGGAAAAGCATGAAAAATCATGGCATGCCTTTAAATGATGTTTTTAGAAAGGTTATTAGGTTATAATTATCAGTTTATGAGAAATAGTTTAATTGTGTAAAAATGATTGTTAGGAAAGTGATCTTAGTAAAGCATGAATGATTTATCGTATATATATGATGTTGAGAGTTTTGAACATTGGAACTGAGAGATGGATTATATTTATATGATATGTTCACATAAATGAGATTTTATTAGCATGAGTGTCTCATTACATGTTTGAATGTTTTATAAGAGCACCCATTCACTATTAGACAAAAGCTAAAGGGTCAAGTCTCAAATGCTGCAGTTTTTCAATAGCTAAACGCTGTCGTTTTTCAATGGCTGATGAAGTTTTGTGTTTTTTGTAAAACGTTGTCGTTTTCTATAATTTGTAAAAATTAGTTATAAAGTTGTTACTGTACTTGTTTTTTTTTTTCTTCAATTAATCAGTGAATGAATAAAGGAACTTATCTCGATTCTTCTCTCAATTCTTTTTTCAATTCTTTTCTCAAAACCTAAAGTCTCTCATGGTATCAGAGCTATAGACAAACTTTCCATGGATAATCCAAATCCTGAGGTTTCAAATGTTGTTTCTAAAATAGAGTTTGAACTAGCCGGTGGTGCAAATGCAATCAATTCAGCTATTCATTTGATGCTTCCTACATTTTCAGTGAAATTGGTAGAGAAGAATTATAGTTACTGGAGATCACAAGTTCTTCCTGCTTTTGCATCTCATGATCTTGATAACTTTCTTATTGGTGAGAATGTATGTCCTTCTATGTTTTTGATTGAGAAATCAATTGAATCAGAGAATCTTGTTAAAAAACCAAACCCTAAGTATTTTAATTGGAAGAAAACAGATCAATTTCTAGTAAGTTGGTTACTATCGTCAATATCTGAGTCAATGTTCAGGCATGTGGCTAAGTGTAGTAGTTCTTATGAGATTTGGCGTACCTTGGAGTTACATTTTCAATCTTTTTCGAAGGCTAGAACTTTACACTTAAGAAATTTGTTACATACAACTAAGAAAGGGGGTTTGAGTATGAATGAGTATATGTTAAAGATGAGAGAATATGAATTAGTTGATAGTGGAGTCAATCTTGGAGATGAGGAATTGCTTCTGTACATACTGGATGGATTGGGTCCAGAATATGTTGTCGTCGTAGCTAATTTGACCTATAACAGTAGAAATGAAAGTATTTAAGAGGCACAATTTATGCTTCACAAACATGAGATACGACTAGAGTGACAACAAAGTGCTTGGACAGGCTTTTCTGAACAATTTACTACTACTTTGTTGGCTTCTAAACAAGGATCTGTTGGTTATAGTACTTCTGGAGTATTAAGACCAGAAATACCACATTATCCACCTAATAATGTTGGTTATCAACAAGGGCACAATACTGGAGTTTCTTCTAATATGATTCCTCAGCTTATAGACAATTCTGCTAGTTTTGGTAACATGGGATATCAAGGAAGAAGTTTTAATAGAACTGTCTATCCATCTGGTTTCTAATATTTCTCTTCTGAAGCTGTTCAATTTAATTCTCATATGATGAAAGGCAGATGTGGTGGCAAAGGCTTCTTTAAACCAAGATTAGTGTGCCAAGTATGTGGCAAACCAGGTCACTATGCATTGCAGTGTTATCACAAGTTTGATCATGAGTATTAGGGCTTCTCTGCCTCTGGACACTCAGTTAATACACCCTCATATAATGGAAGAATGTCTTCTCAGCCTACCGTCTTAGACGTATCTAGTGAGCCTGCTCAAGCTCTGTATGCTACACATCATGGAGCACACCATGGTTCAAATACTCTCAATAATTCTTTTCTTGGTTTTCATGACCATTCTGGTCCTACTATTTCACAACAGATCGCTTCCCAGTTGCAGGCTCTAGTAGCTTCACATGCTTCTTTAATGTTGCCTGCCTCCCATGTTAATCTTGGTTATTCGTTTGTTATTTCATCCTCTCCTATCTCTGGGATGCCAGAATACTCAACAACTTCTGATTCCTTTGTTGCAACTCCTCATAGAATTCACGACCAATCTTGGTATATGGATTCTGGTGCATCAAATCACATGACTCCTGATGCCTTGTCTTTAATACTGAAATCCAATTATTCAGGAAATTCCACAGTGCAAGTTGGGAATGGAAACTCTATTCCTATTACTCACACACATGTATACTTTTTGTACCTTCTTATGATTCTAGTAGAGTTTTTCATCTTAAAGATATATTGTGTGTTCCATAAATTGCAAAGAATCTATTGAGTATTTCCCAAATTACTAAAGATAACAACGTTATTGTTGAGTTTCATTCTGATTAGTGCCTGGTCAAGGATAAGAGCAGCCAAGCTGTTCTTCTTCGAGAAACAGCAAAAGATGGACTTTACAAACTGGATCTTCCATGTCATGTCCCTTCTTCACCTGGTCAAGTTTCTTGTCTACCAAATCTTCAAAAACATTTTACTGGTGATGACTTGCTTCCTGACATAGATATATCTAGTTTGGCTATTGCACCTGCTACTGCTCTTACTAACGTAGCATCTTCTTTTACTTTCGATAGTAATTTCAATAAGACTCCAAACTCAAACTTAGATTTGTTCTTGTTATGACATGCCATATTAGGTCACCCCAGTTCTAAAACACTTCATGTTGTGTTAGATAAGTTGAATGTAAATCATTCCCTACCAAGCAATAAAATGGTGTTTTTTGAAGCTTGTCAATATGGTAAATTACATCAATGCTTTTTTTTTTCTGTTTCTATTTCTAGAGCACACACTCCTTTTGAACTAGTGCATTCTGATGTATGGGGTCCTACACCTTTTAGCTCTAGTGAAAGATATCGCTATTATATCATATTTGTCGATGATTTTAGTAGATATACATGGATCTACCCCTTGAAACTTAAATATGAAGCTTTTGCTGTGTTTGTTCAGTTCCATTGTTTTATGGAAAATCAATTTAATTTCAAGTTGAAATGTTTACAAAATGATTGGGGTGGTGAGTTTAGGCCTTTTTCAGGATATTTACAACAACATGGTATTGTATTTAGGCATTCTTGTCCATACTTGCATCAACAAAATGGCAGAGTTGAACGGAAGCACATATCCATTACATAGTATGGTCTCTCTCTCTTGGTCCATGCCAGTATGCCTTTAAAGTATTGGTGGTCAGTTTTTAGCACAACTACTTATCTCCTGAACAGGTTACCTTCTTCAGTGCTCAATTTTGTGTCACCCTATGCTACATTGTTCAATCAAGAGCCTACTTACACCAGTCTTAAGGTGTTTGGTTGTAGTTGTTACCCTTATCTTAGGCCTTACCATAAACATAAGCTCTCATTTCATACAGAGAAGTGTGCCTTTCTTGGTTATAGTCTTTCTCATAAGGGTTATTGTTGTCTTTCCTCATCTGGGAGAATATATGTTGTTAAACAAGTGAAGTTCAATGAGTTGGATTTTCCTTTTCGATCTGGTTTTTCAGTTTCAGGTTTTGTAGGGTTATCATCTGAGGCTATACCTTCTCTGTGTACTACTACTCAATCTTAGCATTTTCCACCAGCAGTGAATAATTGTCTCCAGCAGGATGTTAGTTTCGATTCTTCTCACTGTACACATTTGTCTAGTGCTATTGACTTTGTTGTAGATGCTCCTTCTACTTCTAAATCACTAGGGTCTTCATCTTTGTCTGCTACAACTTTGTCTAATTCATCTTCTGATCTTCGTTGTTTTTCTTCTCAGTCTCAAGATACCTCTGGCATCCATTTGGAAGTAGTATTTCCCTGTGTTTCCAAATCACTATTGAATACTCATCCTATGATCACTAGGGCAAAAAATAGTTCTATTGTTCCATAAGCCTTGCTAGCTACCAGTGATATTCTTAAGGAACCACCATCAGTGGCTGAAGCATTGCTTATTCCTGAATGGAAACAAGCTATGGATCATGAATATCAAACACTCTTACACAATGAGACTTGGGAGATGGTTCCTTATGAAATAGGTATGCATATAATGGGCAGCAAGTGTGTGTTCAAGACCAAGCTAAACGCAGATGGTACTCTTCAAAAGTATAAAGCTCGATTGGTAGCAAAAGACTTTCAACAAACTCCTGTTTTGGACTATTTTGACACATTTTCTCCTGTTATCAAAGCAACCACTATTAGAGTAATTTTATCATTGACAGTTCATCATAGTTGGGAAATTCGAAAGTTAGATGTCAATAATGCTTTTCTCAATGGAGACTTAACTGAGACAGTGTTCATGATGCCTTCTAAAGGTTTTTCTACATTTTCTCATGACAAAATGGTGTGCAAGCTTCATAAGGCCTGGTTTAATAAACTAAAAGCTGCCTTACTTGACTGGGGTTTTGTTAATTCTGTTTCTGATGTTAGTTTATTTTTCTATAAACGGGAGTCTCAAGTACTATACCTCTTGGTTTATGTAGATGATATACTTGTTACCGAGAATAATAGTCAGCTGATTACTCAAGTAGTATGTGATCTGAATAGTAAGTTTGCTTTTAAAAACCTAGGAGAAGTGAAGTATTTTTTGGGTTTTGAAGTTCAGAGAAGTGATGCTGGTTTATTGCTTACTCAAACCAAGTATGCTCAGGAACTTTTGCACAAGGCTGGCATGGAGGAGTCTAAACCTTGTTAAATCCTATGGCTGCTGGCGCTAAGCCTAGTAAAGAAGATAGTGAGGTGTTTTCTCAGCTTACTCTCTATAGAAGTGTCATTGGTGGCTTGCAATATCTAACATTGTCTAGGCCAGATTTAGCTTTTGCAGTAAACAAGCTAAGTTGATTTTTATAGCAGCCTACTACAACTCATTGGACAACTTGTAAAAGGATTTTGAGGTATGTTAAAGGCACTCTAAAGCATGGCTTTTTGTTTACTATAGCTAAACCTTTTACATTGGAAGCCTTTGTAGATGCTGATTGGGCTGGTGATGTGACTGATCAAAGATCTACAAGTGGGTACAATGTGTTTCTTGGAGGCAATCTAGTTCAATGGTCTTCAAGAAAACAAAAAGTCGTAGCTGGTCTTATCCTCAACAGAACTGAGTATCGGTCACTTAGTCAGGCTGCTACTGAATTAGTGTGGATTCAGAATCTTTTCAAGGAGCTTGGCATTACTTTTATTAATAATCCTATTATTTGGTGTGATAACATGAGTCCTGAGACCCTATCCTCAAATCTTGTGTTTCATGCTAGGACCAAACATAGTGAGATATATGTTCATTTTGTCAGAGATCTTGTCATCAGGAAGTCATTGAGTGTGCAATATGTCGTTTATGAATACCAAATAACAGATATTCTTACCAAAGCTTTGCCTAGTACTAGGTTTGCTATTTTAAGAAATAAATTGGGTGTCACCTGTGACTTATCTATTAACGAGGTTGCTGCTAGTGCTGATAAGAAGTAGAAGCTGAAGTAGTTTGTTCCTTATTAATTGGTGCAGTGCTTTATAGCTATGATAAGTGTGTTGTAGAATTGAAGTTGTGTTTTGTCATTGGAGTCTCTGTTTCAGAACATCAAAAGTTGTGTGCTGGTCATTTAAATAGTTGTGGAGTTGGTTTATTGTTTGGTGTTAATAGTAAGTAGTTGTTGTGTGATTAGTAAGTAGCTGATGTGTTGGGTAAGTTGATTTGGTTCGATGATGAATTATGTAATCCGTTCTTGGTGATTAGTAAGTAACTGATCTGCTCTTGGTGATTAGTAAGTAGCTTATGTGTTGGTGAGTTGTTGTGTTGGTGCAATTAATGTGTTGGTGTTTAGTGAGTAGCTGCTGTGTGATAGTAAGTAGCTGTTGTATTGAATGCTCTTGATGATTAGTAAGTAGTTGATATGCTGTTGGTGATTAGTAAGTAGCTGATGTGTTGGTGTAATTAATGTGTTGGTGTTTAGTGAGTAGTTGTTATGTGATAGTAAGTAGCTTTTGTATTGATAAGGTATTTGGTTTAGGTTTGCTGTTGTATTGGTAAGTTGATTTGGTTAGATGATGAATTCTGTAATGCTGCTCTTGGTGATTAGTAGGTAGCTGATGTGTTGGTCCAATTAATGTGTTGGTGCTATTAAATGGTTTTGATGGTGGTATTGATGACTTGATTGAATTCATAGGTTTTGATGACTTGATTGAATTCATTGATGACAATGATTCATGAGTGGTTTTGGTGGTGGCTATTGATTGAGGAAGAAAGTTGGATAAGTGCTCTAATTGCAGTCGAGCAGGGATCTTGAGTTACACATTTCAGTTTCTTGTTCAGTTGTTTGAAAAGTATTGTGTGATGATGATTTGATGTGCCATTATGCTGAAGTTCTGAAGGTTATATTGTTCCTAAGAGTACTGCAGAGATGTTGAGAGATTAAGGGATAGAATGCTGTTCCAAACACCTGACAATGCAAGATATCAAACTAAAACTGTAAACCCAGTTTAGTTTGAGGGGGGATGTTAGACAAAAGGTAAATGGTCAAGTCTCAAATGCTGCAGTTTTTCAATAGCTAAACGCTGCCGTTTTTCAATAGCTGATGAAGTTTTGTGTCTTTTGTAAAACGTTGTCGTTTTCTATATTGTGTAAAAATTAGTTATAAAGTTGTTACTGTACTTGTTTTGTTTTTTCTTCAATTAATCAGTGAATGACTAAAGGAGCTTAGCTCGATTCTTCCCTCAATTCTTCTTTCAATTCTTCTCTCAAAACCTAAAGTCTCTCACTCATTGAGCATTTTAGCTCACTCTTTTCAATTATTTTTCCCCACCAGGCCAACGTACAAGAAGATCGTGCTGAGGAGTGTTTTCACTCATGGTTGGGCCACTCAACACCATTTCATCTTGGGAGTAACATGACATGTTCCATTTCTGCTACAGAACTCATGTTTTATGTCATGTATTATTCTTATGTATTGATTATAAAATATATATAAAACCTGATACCAAATGTTTTTATTTTACAAAATTACAAAGGACATAAATTTTGTACGTCTTTTTTTTTTTTTTAATTTAGAAAATGGATTTTACAGTTATCCCACATGACATGTCTCGGTTGCCCGAGTCTCATGGGTGCATTTGAAGCTTGTGGGATAGGGAGGGTCAAGACGGGGTCGTGTCAACTATCCTGTGAGCTTATATATGGATTATTGGTTTATTCAAAAATCCTATGTTTCATGAGCGAACGAAAACATCGAGATAGATTGCCATATTACAAGAGAAATTATCTTATCATGTCTCATCAAGATTCATAATCTATCCACGATTGAGCAAGTTGTTGACTTGATGACAAAACCTCTTAGTCGGAAACAAAAAGACTACTTAATTGACAAGTTGAGAATGATTAATTTGTATCATGTACCAACTTGAGGGGGGATATTAAGTATGTGTACGTGTAAACCTTTCCTTATTAAGGGCATTTGTGTATTTTGGCTTAAGTCTGCAAAGTCTATATATTAAAACAGTAAGAGTGTATCTTTGATTAAATAATAACATAACATAAAAATCTATCCTTTCTTTTCTCCAAACACATTTCTAATAATTTTCTTCTCCAATTAAATTGATATGTGCTCCAAATT
>WYDK02060787.1:0-12061 GCA_009867345.2 Toxicodendron radicans | reverse complement strand
CAATATACATACACCACTTAAAAGGGCAGACAATAATATTATTGCCACTATCAATATTAATCCCATTATATTTTATTGCTCATCACTATTGGATAATGGAATATGATCTTATCAATTGCTACGGTTAAACTTGGGCAAATGGGGGACTAGACTGGGTTATGGTATCGGGCCTCGGCCCTTCACATATATTGTTGGGAAATCCGTTGAACATGCAGAGGAATAAAACAAAAAATTTCATTCAACGAATCTGCTTTCTCCCAAAATCAGGATAGGTACATATAATTATATTACAAATAAACAAAATCAGATTATGAATAATATTTTATACCTTCGTTTGGAGGCTCTTTCGGATTTGATTTGCTATCGATTCAAGTGTAGAATCGCACCCGAAAGTCCACACAAAGACAGGATCAACAAATCGTCAACCAATTTGAATTGCTAGATTCAATTGTTAGATTAAAGAGCGAAGGAAGAAAAATCACAAAGCTTTTTCATTTCTCTCATGTTTTTGGGTAGCTTAGGGTGGCTAGGGTTTTCTTAATTGAATAATGATTTCTCACACACTTTGTTTTAATTTAAGTCACACTTATATATTGTGCAATTAAAACCCTATTCTTAATTGGAATAGTCATGGATTCCTAAAAGGATCCATCCCTATAGCCAAACATCACTTTAATTGGTATTTCAAATAATTGTTATCATTATTATTTTATTCAATAAATATTAATATATTAAATACATTAATATTTAGTAAAATAATAATATATTTAAATATATCTATAAATATATTTAATACAAGTAATCTCACTAATTTAATTTGAATATTAAAATTGAATAAAGGCAGCAACCTCAGCAAATTTAATTGCACTGTGAGATTACCAAAATACTCTTTTGTCTTGAAAAGACAAAAATACCCTTCAACGTCATTCTTCTTTAAACTGCTTTTAACGTCTGTGACCCGTAGACTCTTTATTATGTTGGTAGTGACCATAATCGCAATTCAAGCACCAACTAATTGGTTTTCTGTACACCAACCAAGATTGGCCTCTAGCAAGACATCATGGTTACCCAACAAATAAAGATTCAGTGAAGTCACTACCTATCAACAGTATGGTTACTGTGCAATTTGATCTCTTCATCATCTGTATTTCATTAAGGCCGAGGTACAAAAATAGTGTCAACCTCAGATATACCCTTGATATTTTAGTATTCGATTATTGGAACAACGACCGATATAATAAATTGGATATAGCACCAACTCAGTCTCACTGTGACCACAAATTTATGGTTGATGTCAATACAACTAAACTGCGCAATGAGATACTTCTCCCGTACCCGAGAGTGACGAATCCTTCTGTTGATCCACCATAGCCCCAATATATTTCTTGATGCAGGCAATCACTACCGTTCTGATAGTCCTAGATAGAACTACGTTGGGTTACTGTCAAACTACACCAATCCATGCACAAAGCACTCAAGTGATCTCAAGTCTAAAGATCACATGCACCACCATCCATTAGAGGATTTATTCCACAGACACTGGGGTTATCATCTATATGAAATCCTCAAGTGGGCCAATTCGAGCAAGCACCCATGTATTACACCAGGTCGTCACCTAACAACCTTGACAAGTGAGATTTTTCAATGTCTTTCGACATGGTCGTTCAATATGATGATAGCCTTACTGCATTATTTATGCCTTTGGTTAGAGTAATACTAGGGCTATAGAAGTTTCTAGAATAGCCACCATATTGCTCTTAGGGTTCCCACTATCGAGATTTTAAACATCAATACCCTCGTTATGATTCTACTACTCCAAAGACATACATTCAACGTATAATTAAAAACGATTTACACATTGTAGAAAATTGCCTTTTATTTGTTATATTAATATGTTTTACGAAAAGTCAATTTTTACAATAGGATTGGCTCTAGGGCATCTACACTAACAATCTCTCACTTGCACTATAGCCAATCATTCATGTATTTAATACCAGATGATGCTAAGTGTTTGTCATGCTTCTGTTGCAACAGAGCCTTTGAAAAGTGGGTCTGTTATGTTGTCATCGGTAGGTACTCTGCATATCTGCACATCACCTCTTTGAACAATTTCCCTGAACAGATGGAAACGCTTGAGTATGTGTTTGGATCACTGGTGAGACCGTGATTTCTTAGCCTAAGCAATGGCGCCATTGTTATTGCAGTAAAACTTTCTTAGATCAACAATGCTCAAAACTACTTCAAGTTCAGTGATGAACCTCTTGATCTAAATCGCCTCTTTGGTCGCATTGGACAATGTGATGTACTCAGCTTTTGTTGTAGAATCAGCTACGGTGCTTTGCTTAGAGCTCTTCCAACTCACTGTAGTGCCGTTGAGGCAAAACACATATCTTGATTGCGACAAAAAATCATCTTTGTCAGACTGGAAACTAGCATCATTGTATCCTTTAATAGTGAGCTCTTCTTCCCTTCCATAAACCAAGAATGCATCATTAGTCTTCTTTAAGTACTTAAGGATGTTCTTCACCGCCGTCTAATTTTTTTCACCTGGATCCGATTGATATCTACTACAAATGCTGAATGCACATGAGACATCAATCCAAGTACAAAACATGGCGTACATGATAGATCTAATATCAGATGAATATGGTATCATACTCATCTTTTCTCTCTCTTCTTGTGTTCTAGGACACATATCTTTAGAGAGATATACACTTTCTAGGATTCCTTCATGTTAAATCTCTTCAGTACCTTGTCAATGTATGTACTCTGACTTAGACCAAGTAGCTTATCCGATCTATCACGGTATGCCAAGGATATAGGCTGCCTCTCTTAAGTCCTTCATGGAGAAACACTTAGATAACCAAGTATTTACCGCCTGCAAGTTCGGTATATCATTCCCAATAATAAGTATGTCATCAACATACAACACTAGGAATGTCATAGTGCTCACACTGAATTTCTTGTATACACAAGACTCGTCTTCATTTTTTACGAATCCAAACTCTTTAACAACCTCATCAAAATGAATATTCACGCTCATTGAAGCTTGCTTGAGCCCATAGATAGATCTCTGTAACTTATATACCTTATTCACTTGCCCATCATGAACGAAACCATCGAGTTGTGTCATATAAACATCTTCTACAAGGTTTTCGTTCAAGAAAACAGTTTTGACATCCATCTGCCAAATCTCATAGTCGTGTATGCAGTAATCACAAGCATAATTAGGATAGACTTCAGCATCGCAACTGGCGAAAATGTTTCATCATAGTCTATGTCATGTTTCTGTTTGAAACCTTGAGCAACCAATCGTGCTTTATAGGTCTGCACGTTACCATCCATGTCAGTCTTCTTCTTGAAGACCCATTACACCTTATGGGTTTTACCCTTTCAGGTGGGTCCACCAGAGTCTATAATTGATTCTGGTACATGGAATCCATCCCAGATTTCATGGTGTCCAATCATTTAGCGGAATCTGGATCTGACATAGTGTTGTCTTAGGTTCTATTGAACAAATTTATTTCTCGCAAGTATATGAATTGTTATCATAATATAGTGTGCACATGCAATGGTCGATCTCATTGAGATTTGTAAGTTATTAAATAATCCTAATAGCTATGCTTTAATTAAAATAAATTAATTGAAATAACCTTGAAGATTTAATGTAGTAAACAACTAAATTAAAATAAACTAAATTTGACAAATTAATAAAGAACAAAAACTCAATTGACTTAATCTGATTGCTAAGCCTAAGTATCCAATTTCACCATAATTATCCAGCTTTATGTCAATAATTAATCTATTGTTATCTCAGTTCACTTTCTAGGGTTCGTACTCTTGTAATTAAGGTATTACCGTGTGACGTTCGGGATTAACCTAGTATTTTCATCATTTAAACTAGTTATGACTAAGCCTAGCCTAAATTATGAAAACCCATTAAGACTAAAAGCACTAGAAATCAAGAACTAATATGCATCTGTCATGGCGTATGCTCAAATACAAACCATTCGTTCACAAGAGCTATATAAGATTAGCATATGGATTTTGCCTAATCCTAACTTATACAATATATTAATTAACATTAAAGGTGATCAAGCAATAATATCAATTAAAGATTGGATTAAGAACAATGAATGAAACTAGAATAAAATTGAATTGATAAAACAAATAAATTTGATAAAAAAAATAAAGCTTTCAAATTAGGCTACATTGGATCCCTAGTAAAGAGTTTAGTTACAAATAATAATAAGGAAAGCAAACATCAAAACCTCCATAACCATGAAGAATCAAGAGATGTTGACAAACCCTAGGCACATTTCCTTGTATAAACTCTCTCTTGCTAAAGTAAAAGTCTCTCAAATTAAATTACAAAGGCCTATTTATATTTTTAGGTCACTAAGGGTGTTTTAGGAATAAAACAAGACTAAGCTGGAGTTGGAAAAGTGGTAATTTTCCTTTTCTTCACGAGTTGTTTGTCTTCTATGCATTGATGTAACTTTAGAACCGATTTTTAATCATCTAACTAGTCTAACTGGATCAAGACGAAAACATAAAATTTGTAGCCCTATCTCTTAGCTTTCCAACACTACCATAATAAGGTTAATTTGAGTTGTGTAACTCAAGTTACGCTTGTTTAAGTGAAGCATGTTCAGGCAGAAAAATTCCGATCACAAAATTCTTGCGTTGAGTTGATGCGTGAAGTTTCTGCCTAATTGTGCACTCTTTCATGCTGTATCATGGCGCCCCGGTGCATGAATAGTTCCTTTACAGCGAACAAATTTCAAAAACTCATAATTTCTTTGTTTGAGCTCTGATTCTCGAACCGTTTGTTCCTACACGATTCTGATTACTTACTCTTCAACATGCATGCTTGAAATCCTCATTTTTCAGGACCTAAATACCTTCAAATTTACAAAACATACTCGTGATTCTTGAAAACAAAAGAGATACAGAAATTAAGTAAAATTAACCAATTAAACCTAATTTCCACACAAAATATCCTTAAAATCACTAAGTATGAGTGAACTTTCCAACACTCATCAAGTTGTAGGCTTATCGTCTTGATAGACCAGTACATCAGAAACTATATCTCTCGAGCTCGTGACGTACTCTCGCAGATCTATGCAACTCTTGCGTTACTTGTGGTGGTTCACTTTGTTCCACAGAATGTGGAGTAACCTCCTCATGATGTTCAACCATGTCTGGTGGCATAACACTATGTCTTTCATCTAATGTATTGTGTGAATCTAAAACTTCATCGAGTTCTATTTTCCTCCCACTATCTCCTCTTAGAAGGTATTCCTTCTCCAAGAAGACTCCAGTACGAGCAATAAATACTTTGTGCTCAAATGGATGGTAGAAGTAGTATCCTCTAGTTTCCTTAGAATACCCCACAAAAATATATTTGTCAAATTTTTAGGCAAGCTTATTCGAAGTCAATTTCTTAACATATGTCTCACAACCCCAAACTCTCAAATAAGACAAAATGGATTTTCACCCATTCCACAATTTATATGGTGTCTTATCCACAGACTTCGAAGGTACACGATTCAATGTATAGATTGCAGCTTCCAGGGCATAAGCCCATAATGATATGGGTAAATTTGTAAAACTCATCATTGACCGAACCATATCCAACAAGGTTCGATTCCTCTTTTCAGATCCACCATTATGATGAGGTGTATAAGGAGGTGTGAGTTGAGACACTATCCCACATTCTTTTAGTTATGCATCAAACTCTGAGCTCAAGTATTCTCCTCCCCCATCAGCTTGATGTTCTTGCCCAGTTTATTTTGTACTTCATTCCTGTATTCTTTGAACTTCTCAAAATATTCAAATTTATGTCTTATCAAGTAAACATAACCAAATCTATTGAAATCATCAGTAAATGTGATGAAGTAAGAATATCCACCTTTGGCTTGTACTGTTAGAGGTCCATATACATCAATATGGATGATGTCTAACCGTTATGTAGCTCTTTCATTATGCCCAGTGAGAGACGACTTGGTCATTTTGTCTAATAGGCACGACTTGCATACCTCATAAGACCGGAAATCGAATGGGACCAAAATTCTATCTTTGTGAAGCTTTGCAATGCGAGTCTGGTTTATATGACCTAGCCTAGGGGTGGGAAAAAAAGTCCGAAAATCGAATCGAACCGAACCGGAAAACCTGACCGAAATCGGATAGGAAATCCGGTTTTTTTTTAAAACCGGTTCGGATCCAGTTTGGGAAAAGAAAAAAACCGATTATCCGGTTCGATTTTTTGCTTCAAAGTTCCCCAAACCGGTTAACCGAACCGGTTTTAATCTAAAAAACCCTAAATATATATTAAATAGACATGTATGTTACTAACTTGCTATGTATTTTTGGTTATCTACTACCTTAGGTAATTATGTAGTAAGAATTAAAAAAAAAAAAATCTAATTTAAATTGCAAATTTTACAATTATTTTGAAAAACCGGTTTTCTGAACCGAATTATCGGTTCGGTCCAAAACCAGTTTAAGCATAAAGCGAACCGGTTTCGGTTCAGGTTTATGCCTAAACCGAAAAATCGGTTCGGTTCAAAAATTGCAATATCTGGTTCGGTTAACCGAATTTTCCCACCCCTAACCTAGCCTACAGTGCCAGAGGTATGTTTGATTCAGATTGCCCTGCTTGGCTTTCTTATTTTCTAGATTGAATATCTTATTATTATTTAAATCTAGAACATATAAACCATTATGTAATTTAGTAGTTCCATAATGAATACCGTTTAAACTAAAAGACAACAATCCATTAGCAATATTAAAATGATATCCAAAACGGATATTGAAATAATATTCTTTGAAACTGTTGGCACATAATAGCAATCAATAAGTTCCAAAACAATGCCCGAAGGCAATGACAAATAATAATTTCCTATGGTTAATGTAGCAACTTGCGCTCCATTTCCAACATATAGGTCCACCTTTCCTCTACCGAGCGCTCTACTCTACCTCAGTCCCTACACAGAAGTGCAAATATGAGAACCACATCCAGTGTCAATGACCCAAGATGTGATAGGAGAAATATTGATTTCAATCATATACATACCTTCAGAAAAAGATTCATCATTCTTCTTCTTGCTTGCTAGGAAGGCCTTGTTGTGTTTCCTCCAGTGGCTAAACTTGCCACAGTAGAAGCAAACTACCATCCCACCCTTGCTCACACCTTCAACAGGCTTCAAGGAATCCTTGGGTTTTGACTTGGGCTTAGGTTTGACCTTAGCCTTTCATTTACCTTTATACTTACCTTTTCCAGGTGCAGCATCAACTAGCATCACTGGTTTGGAATTCTTCATATCCAACTCATCATTTTTTAGCATACTAAAGAACTCAGAGAGTGTCTTCTCCATCACGTTCATATTGAAGTTCAATATGAACTGAGAATATGAATCTGGAAGAGATTGCAAGACTAGGTATATCGACAACTTTCCATCCATGATAAATTCCAAAGTCTCAAGCTTATGTATGTACCCAATGATCTTGAGCACATGCGGGCCAACTTGGGCATCCTCAGGCGTACGACATCTAAACAATGCCCTTGAAACCTCATATATTTTGTGACGTGCACGACTCTGAAAGAGCTTATTAAGATTTGTAATAATCATTCAGCATCCAAGCGTTCATGTTGCTCTTGCAATATCAGATGTCATTGATAGTAATTTATACACTGAACATCATCAGCATCATCGAGATACTTTTGATAAGCATCTCTTTGCTCCTAGCTTGCCACTGGTAAAGGCGCAACATGAATAGGCTGTTCAAGGATATATAACTTTTTTTTCGGATTTGAACATAATCCAAAGATTTCTATGCCACTTCGTGAAGATAGCTCCATTCAACCTATTCTCCTTTTAAACAATTGATTGCAATGATAATGTGTTATTCTCATTTTCTACAATGTAGATATAAACAGAATTAATAACATATTATTAAAATTATTTAATAAAGTCGTTTAATTAAACAATTCACTCCACCATATTTTACTCAAAATTAATGGCCCTCACTATTAATCTCGCGAAGGTCCGTTGGTCTTCCTAGTGGGCCGAGATCCTATCAATTCCATTTCAAACCTTCGCAGAGGCAAACAAGCCAAAATCGGTTAATTAGGTAGGTCATCAAACTTAGTCTTACATCAATCCAATAGCACCAACTATTAATCTCAAATATAAACCAGCCAACAAACCAATTACACAATCCAATGGCACCAACCACTGACCTCAAGTATAATTCTCTGATCAGTAAAGTGGACATCAGTAAAGTGGACATTACATGTCACCACGTGTATTAAGTAAATACACTTATCTTACTATGCCTATAATGTATCTATCAACCTTCACAAAGGCAGACAAGCAAGATACACCTAGTTAAGTCGAACCCATCACTATTAAGGAAAACTCCAATAGACACATTAACCTTCCATTGGTAGAACTGTACCCTTCGCGGAGGCGAACAAGATCATGACGAACAATGGTTTGATTAATCCCATAGTGATGGAAGGCGTATGGTTATTTTTGACTTAATATCTCAATAAGGGGTTTTTATAAATTGTCTCACCATTTTATTATCTTAGTTAGCATGTTATCGTCAGACATGTGATTAAACATTCAACCTTAGCATGGATTCTAAGCATAAAATTAACGTGCTGATACATGGTCTAACTTAAACCGTTTTCCCCGAGCCTAGAGGAAACGATAGGTCAATCTAAGGTCAAAAGCAATATCTTGAGTCTTCGGGCTTGCTTGCATCTCCATCTCGTCATCGTCCATCATAACACCATTACATAGGAATTACAAATAAATAAATCCTACTCTTATTTACATCAATAATTAGAAACCTCGTGTTACATACAAGGGGAGTTAGATGAGAAGAGAAATACAATGAGAGAGTCAAGAGAGGCAGGGCACACATACCCTATTTATTAAAAGTGCAACCCAATAAAAGCATTCTCCTTCCATGGTACCATGCAAATTCAACTAAGAACATGCATTCATCCAAAACATACAATTTTGAATATGTGGTATATTAGAAAAATTACCCATTTAAATTGCAGAATATATTGCCTCAAATTAAATGTTCTGCACTCTTGTCCATCGCTCAACAACGCGATCTGGATAGAAGGACGCTCACCGCGACGAGCATTAGATTAAGGCTGGTCGCTGCAGCGATGATTTTATACCGCCACGGCGATAACTGATGACCAGTGAGTTGTGAAGCTCGCTTGCTACGGCGAGGTGAAATGTTGCTGCGACGATCGTCAATATCAGTCGCGCTCATCACGACGATCTCTGGCTTTCCGTGTCACCGCAATTCATTTAATCGTGAACAGTGCATACTCGTGGGCACCAACTCACGTTCGAATATGTTTTTCGCACAACAACGCCAATCCAAATCAACCATATGCAACAACATATACAAGAACAATCATATATTCATCAACAACTTAAAAATCAAATTTTAATTCAATTAAGAACAGAGAACAATCGAATAAAATCTAAAGTATGCAATCAACAAATTGCAATCAACCAATCAATTCAATCAATTATATGATACCACTATTGGGAAATCCGTTGAACACACAATGGAATAAAACAAAAAATTTCTTTCAATGAATCTTCTTTCTCCCAAAATCAGGATAGGTACATATAATTTATATTACAAATAAACAAAATCAGATTTTATATCTTTGTTTGGAGGCTCCTTTAGAGTTGATTTGCTATTGATTCAAGTGTAGAACCGCTCCCGAAAGTCCCCACAAAGGTAGGATCAACAAATCGTCAACCAATTTGAATTTCTAGATTCAATTGGTAGATTAAAGAACAAAGGAAGAAAAATCACAAAGCTTTTTCCTCTCTCTCATGTTTTTGGGTAGCTTAGGGTAGCTAGGGTTTTCTTAATTGAATAATGATTTCTCACACACTTTGTTTTACTTTAAGTTACTTTTATATAGTGTGCAATTAAAACTCTATTCCTAATTGGAATAGCCATGAATTCCTAAAAGGATCCATCCTTGTAGCCAAACATCCCTTTAATTGGTATTTTAAATATTGGTTATTATTATTATTTTATTCAATAAATATTAATATATTAAATACATTAATATTTAATAAAATAATAATACATTTAAATATATCTACAAATATATTTAAATACAAGTAATCTCACTAATTTAATTTCAATATTAAAATTGAATACAGGCAACAACCTCAGCAAATTTAATTGCACTGTGAGAGTACTAAAATACTCTTTTGTCTTGAAAAGACGAAAATACCCTTCAACGTCATTCTTCTTTAAACTGCCTTTAACGTGTGTGACTCGTAGGCTCTTTATTATGTTGGCAGTGACCAGAAACGTAATTCAAGCACTAACTAATTGACTCTCTGTACACCAACTAAGATTGACCACTAGCAAGGCATCATGGTTATCCAACAAATAAAGATTCAGCGAAGTAGCTACCTATCAATAGTATGGTTATTGCGCAATTCGATCTCTTCATCATATGTATCCCATCAAGGCCAATGTACAGAAATTGTGTCAACCTCAGATATACCCTTAATATTTTAGTATTCGATTATTGGAACAACGACCGGTGTAATAAATTGGATATAGCACCAACCCAGTCCCACTATAGCCATAGATTTATGGTCGTTGCCAATACAATCGAACTACGTGGTGAGTTACTTCTCCTATACCCGAGAGTGATGAATTCTTATGGTGATCCACCATTGCCCCAATACACTTCTTGATGTAGCCAATCACTACCATTCTGATAGTCTTAGATAGAACTATGTTGGGTTAGTGTTAAACTACACCAATCCATGCACAAAGCACTCCGGTCATGATCTTAATCTAAAGATCACATGCATTACCATTCGTTAGAGGATTTATTCCACAGACACTAGGTTACCATCTATGTGGAATCCTCAGGTGGGTCAGTTCAGTGAACTTGCTTGAAGAGTAATCACCCATGTGTCACACTAGGTCATCACCTAACAACTTTGACAAGTGAGATATGTCACTATCTTTCTAAAGGGTCGTTCAACACGATGATAGTTTTATCGTATTATCTGTGCCCTTGGCCAGAGTAATACTAGAGCTACAGATGTTTCTAGAATAGCCACCATATTGCTCATAGGGTTTCCACTATCGAGATTTTAAACACTCAATACTCTCGTCATGGTTCTACTACTCTAAGGACATACATTCAACGTATAATTAAACATGATTTACACAATGTAGAAAATTGTCTTTTATTTGATATATTAATATGTTTTACAAAGAGTAAATTTTTACAATAGGATTGGCTCTAGGACACTTACACTAACATATGTGAGGGTCCGAACTGGTCCTAGGTTTGGGACCGGTCCCAGACCTAGGACCAGTTTTATTAGGCTTGGTAAAATTCATTTTACCCCCTATTTTTATATATTTAAGGGGTTTTGGTAGTTTGCCAAGAGCGATTTTAAATTTTTAATTAATTAGTAAATAAACATAATTATATAACTTATCCCCGAACGAGGCAGAATTCCTCACAAGAAATTCTAATCAATTAATTCTAATTGATTAGATTTCTAATGAATTTTATTCAATTATAATTATAACAATTCTAAACAATTCAAATTAATTGGTCAATTAATCAATTTTAATTAATTAGAATTCTAATCAATTCTAATTAATTACATTCAATTAATCAATTCTAATCAAGTCTAATTAATTCTAATTATAACAATTCTAATCAATTTTAATTAATTAGAATTCTAATCAATTAATCAATTCTAATTACAACAATTATAATCAAGTTTAATTACAACAATTATAATCAATAAATCAATTTCAATCAATTAATTAAAATTTTATAATTAGAGTTGATCAATTAATTAGAATTCAAATCAATTAATTAATTCTAATAAATTCTAATTGTAATAATTCTAATTACAACAATTATAACAATTCTAATCAATTATATTATTCTAATCAATTACATAAATTATAAACAATTCTAATTATAACAATTCTAATCGATTAATTAAAATTT
>WYDK02060769.1:0-12063 GCA_009867345.2 Toxicodendron radicans | reverse complement strand
TGTATATAGATATATATGTATATATAGGGAAATCTATTGATGGTAATGTAAAGGGATTGATACTTTGTATTTTTTATGTAGTACTAATTATGTAATATTCTTATAGATATTTATGTGAATGTGAAAGGATTGATACGTTGTATTGATGGAATTTGTGAATGTGAATGTGAACGGATTGATACATTGAGTTATTGAAATTAATAGGTTATATATGTGTGTGTGTGTGTGCGCGTGTGTGTGTGTTTTAGTCCATGATCAACAAGCAAAAAGAGAGGCACTCAATATTAAATTTTAGATAATTGTTATTTATCTTTTGATTCTGCCCGTTTATTCTAAAATTATTTTTTGTGTAAATTGGTGTAGGTATATTCTATTGGGAAAAAAGAAATTTATCCTGATAATTGCATATTTTTCTTCACAAAGGTAATGTAATATTTTGAACTATTTTGACTATTGAATTGTATTAGTCTAGTTGTTGAACTATAAATTTGCCTACAGAATAGTAAGAAGCCAAATACCAAACCATTCCGAACCATTAATTTGTCTAGAGTTGTACCATAGGAATGTAATTAGTTATTCAGTGAACCATAATGTAGGTACAATTGTCATTGACCAAGGTATGTAATAAGAAAGTTGCATAACAAAAAAAAAATTGAGTATAGAATTGTGAGAAACAAGTGGCCGAACTATGTAGATCTTCTTTTGTAGAAAATTTCTCTGCTCCATCGAATAAAAATTGGTTCTATTTAATTGTAATCAACCAGATGTCGTTCCATATAGAATTGATGGTCATGTTAATTTCATGTTGCTAATAATATTTTTTACATGCAAGTTATCACAGTGTCCAATATTTCGCTTAAAGATCTTGACCAATCATATGATGATTGGATAATCACTGACAGAGTAGCTTGATTGTGGTAATGTCTGAATTTTAAAATGAATAATGAGCTGATTAGCCTTGACATGATTTTGATTGATGAATAGGTAGAAAATATATTCCTAAAATAATCTAAAGTTTTCTTATTTTTAAATCTCTAATTTCTAATGATTTTGCAGGACCAAGTGATTCATGGAACTATACCAAAGAATAGGGTTTTGAAATTTAGGAACCAAATTCATGAGTCTTCGATAAATTTGATAAGAAACATTAAAGTCATATCATGTGCTACTGCTTATAGACCTGTTGATGGCATATACCGTATAGAATTTCTCAATATCACGTATATGGAAGAGATCAAATAACCAAGAGCTACCATACCAAAGTATCGATTTCAATTTTCTGGGATTCATGATCTCCAAAACAGATCAAATTATTGACACAACTTTATTGTCAGGTATAGTTAGTTTGACTTATTCATATCCTAAATATATGAAAAATATCTTGATATACGTAATATAATCAATGATATGCAAACGTCATTGAAATTTTGAATGCAATAGGAGAAATGGAAAAGATGAAATCAACAAAGAGTAAAAAAAAAAAAAAGACATCAGATTAATTGTTGATTAAACAGTAAGTTCTTCTACCAATATCATTACCTCTTGCTAGTAGTTCAAATATCTTACACCAAGATTAATTTCAGGGAAATAATTACCATAGCTTTATGGGGAAAAATTCAGAAGAAATCAATGAAGATTTGCAAGTGGGAAGTAGCAGTCCAATTGTTATCATTGTTACCTCAACAAATGTGAAAGAATTTCAAGGTAATCTAGGCATTTTATATGAAATTAATATATTTTGGATAACTAACTATTGTTTTTTATATATAGGCAAATTATTCCTGAATACAACTTTAGCATCAAGAATTTATCTAAATTTAAATATTGAGGAGGTGCATTCTCTGTAGAAAAAGTAATTGTTCAAGAAATCATATTTTATGTTATCTTCACAGATAATTACATATTTCATATCTTATGTATTGTTTATAATTGTAGCAATGAAAATATGTCCATACTTCAATTGGAGAATAAAACTTTGAATGAAGGTCCAATAGAGAAGGAAATGTTTCAAAATTGAGCATCGTTGAAGCACGTCACCAACGTCATGTGGAACAATAATGATCAGGTACAAGATTCACTAGAAAATTAAATTTATTATTACAACATACCTTTTAAATAAGGATTACATTTGAATAGGTCATGGAATACACAATAAAGGTCAAAATAAGTGAAGTTGATGATACATATGGTTGGTGCTACCTATCGTGCAATTCATGCAAGAAGAAAATTCCTACTAGTAATAGCAATTTCTATTGTGAGAAATGCCAAAAGCAAGCAAAATTCCCCCAAATGAGGTATGTCAATGCATATTTTTAAATCAATTGCACTGCACATTTCGAATCTTGCTTTATAGTACTTTATAATTGATGATATAACAAGTAGAAGGTACAAACAATTTGAACTAATGATTTATAATAATGTATAATTAATTATATAACAAGTACAAGGTAGATATAAAAGTGATAGACGAAACTGCATAAGCAGTTTTTATTTTGTTCGATACAGTAACCCAAAAATTGGTGGGGTTATCATGTTCTCAACTATTGAACAAGCAAGGGAATGACCATGAAACAATCCCAAAATGTTTGCATGCACTATGTGGGCATATGTTGTCTAAACAGTGTTGTATGTTTAAATAAACACATGCACGCAAGTATACATGGTCGACAAGTAGTCTAGATTCCTAATAATCGAATATCGTTCCCACGAGGATTGTAAAACTAATTAGTCTCAATCGATGCTCCAGCAATAGTGACAACAATGAAATAATGATGATATTAAACTAAAATGAACAATAATGAAATAGTCACTCAAATAAACTAAGCTAATCAACTAAAATAATCCTAAATATTAATTCTAAATCAACAACAGTATACACATAGTTTCTTCTAGTGGATTGCTGATTTTGTTTTGTTATGGGTGTACAATAACATAATTCAGTCCAACTCATTTAATCTTGATTTGCTTTAAAAGCGAAAGAAAACCTCTATGCTTTTGCCCTTTTTTTCTCGTTTTGTTGCTTGTTAGTTGGTCAAATTTCAGTTTATAAATGTTATAGCTACTATAACTGTTATAAACAATAGAAGAAATAGGTTTGATCTACGTGTTTTCTACTTTTCTCTTAGAAATGAGATGTGTAAACTTAGTTTTTTTATTGTTTGTTGTGTATCTGATGTCTTTGAAGCTCCCTCTCCCTCTCTTTCTCTTATATCTTTTTCTATTAGTAATCGTAATAAAAGTTTGTCACTCTGTACTTTCTCATATACAGGGAGGAGAAATCAGAGATAGCTGTGGCTTCTGGATTTTATGTTCTGTTTGGATCAGGTAAACTTTTATGCTTAACGCAAGAAAATAAAGAAGGATTTTTGTTTACTGATCTTAACACTAGGTTTAGTTTTGGGAATGCCCGATGAATGAATACCATATGACAATAAATATTCAAAACAATCCTCAATACTAATATAATGGGCACAATTGATGAATAATAGGTCACAAAAATGTGAGAGAATCCATGGGTTCCTTGTATCGCCCTTATAATTTCTAACAATTGGAAGATGTCATTTATGAAACTACTATGAGATATTTGATTATATCCTACTTTCTGAGGTAATGTGGTACCATTTGATAATATGCTACTTACATATTTTTACTCCGAGTGAACTTATTGATGGATGTTTCTATAATATATTATCTACTGTCCAAATTTTAATTTTTGTTTTTGAGTTTCTTTTAGTCAAGTAAAATGGGTTATAATGCTCTTGTATCTAGAACTTGTTCATGCTTGTCGGCTGAAAACCCCTGGTCCAAAGTTGATGCCCACAGTAGGGTGCTGCTGAACCATGTTGGTTTGATTGAAGCAATGTATTGTTGTCAAATTTTGGGGAAAGACATATACACAGAAGAGGAGGTCGATCAAGTAAGAGCAGAATGGGCGGTGTATGTGTCAAATTCTGTTTAAGGAGTTTATCTAAGTGATATTGTATAAGCCTTTTTATTTTAAAACATATATATTGTTGTTCAAGTTTTGTTTAATATATATGAGCAACAATAATGTATATTTGTAGAGTACCTTTCTAAATAAATTGAAAGATTATTGAAATGCGAATTTTTTGTTCAATTGTGATAATAGTTGGTTGAGGAATATTATTAAAAATACTATGGCATTATTCAGCTATTTAATTAATAAAAAAATTCAAAAATACACAATTCTTAACAGTTTTAAGATTGTCAAGGACCAATATTAATATTACGGGATTATTATTATAAATTTTTTCCTTTTAAAATTCTTGATAGTTTTAAAACTGTCAAAAAACAAAATTCTTGACAGTTTTAAAACTGTCAAGAAAATATTTTATTGACAGTGTTAAAATTGTCAATAAACATAATTCTTGACAGTTTAAAAATGTCAAGAAAATGTCATTTCTTGACAGTTTTAAAACTGTCACAAGATTCTTGACAGTTTAATATCTGTCATGAGCTTTCTTGACAAGGGTTTCAATGACAGTTTGAAAACTGTCAAGAAATAGGCTTTATAACAGTTTTAAACTGTCAAGAAAGGCCATTTTTCTTATACTGAAACTATTTCCAACCATTTGGATGTAGTTGGTTAGGCACAATGTTATAAGAAATCATTACTTCTTCAACAAATGCAGAAAAATGAGGAACAAGACCAGATTGCAAAAATTCTTCGTAAAATGTAAAAAACCCAGAAGGAGGTGTGCAACTTACAAAAAAATTGGGCGAATCACAAGGCAACAAATCAAAATCTTCAAAGATATTGTAATCTTTTTGGAAATTCAATACATCATCGGAGGTAATATTGATAACAATTTCTAAAAGAGACATTGTTAAAAGCAAATGGAATGCAAGAGAAGCCAAGTGGGAAAAAACTGCACTTGCCCATAAATTGTTGTCAAAGATAGGCAAAAGGAGGAGAAAACAACTTTGACAAACAAAAATATCATTCAATTTTGTCAATAGTGTATCATAGGTCAGTTTCTTCACTAATTCGAAAGTTTAAAGATGTCCAACACATTAAACGACAACGTTTTAACAACTTCTAAATTTTAAAAATCCAAACACGATTGCACTTAATAATTTTATATATTATATACTTATAAAATGAATAGAAAAGATTTAGTGCTTGATAAAACTATAATGAATCGAGATTTTCACACTTTAATTAACTTTTTCCAGAAATATCAAGATTTTAAAATAAAAAATTATATCAAACTAATACTCTTGGAACATATTTATTGGTCATCAACCTTAATATACACACAGGATTACATCTGATCATCATATCACTTGGTAATTAGTATGCTAATTATATATGAAAAAAAAAAAAGGCATACAAAATTTAATGTAATATTGGATAGTTTGTTGATGTTTCATGTTATGAAATTTAATTTTGTCGTTAATTCAGAGTCGTTGAAAAATTGAGATTGAAATTAATTACTTGGATCATATAAATAATATTTATTTAAAAATATTTAGATCCGTACATAATATATAAATATTAATATGAATGTGTAGGGTTTCAAACATTGTATCTGTTATGTAGTGTTGTTTACAACCTTTTATTGAAATTAATGAGATCCCTTTATATATATAGATATTTATGTAAACATGAATAAGTTGATATGTTTCATTTGTCTTGTTGATTTTCTTAAAGGTTTAGTTTTCCTTCTTTTTTTTTTTTTCCTATACTAATTCTTTTTTTTTTTTTTTTTTTTTTTTTAGACCATTAGTACATGATGAACAAAAAGAAGATAAGTAATTACTATTCAATTCTCAAATAAGAGTAATTTAATTCTTACTCCTTTCTGTTTGCTGTAAATATTGCTTTTTGTACTTTGATGTAGGTATATATAGTGGGACTAAACAAAATTGCTCCTGATAGTTATAATATACTTCTTGCTACAGGTAATGAACTTCGTTTGTTTTTTTACAGCTTTTGTATTATTTTGAAGCGCCATATTGATGGTGGTTTTAAAAAAAGTCAAATTCTAATAACCTAGTGCCTTGCTTTTTTTTTTTGTTTTTTACTGCTTTTTTATCATTGTAAAGTGCCATATTGATGGTGGTATTTAAAAATCAAATTCTAATAAGCTATTGCCGAACCACAAGTTTTTCCACAGCTATAGTAAATAAACGTCTTTTTAAGCTAAAAATCTCATTGTGGAATTGTCAATACGAATATAGAATTTTATTAAGCAATGCGCCGAACCGTAATTTATTCATAGTTACAATACGTCAACGTCTCTTCAGTTTAAAATGTTTGTCAAACCATAATTTATTCATAATTGTAATATATCAAGGTCTCCTTGAGTTTTCATTCTCACTAGCAACCATAAATTTGCCTATAGAACGATAATTTATTTGAAACTGTAACATACCAAGGTCTCTCTGTGTCATACCCTAATCCGGGTAATACTGATCCCATCAGATTCGGAAGGACTGAAGGGTTCGGATTCATAAAATAAGGGTGAGATTTTTCGAAAACCATTTATAAATCTTAAAATATTATTTATTACAAAGAAATTTACATAAAAATTGTATCAGAGTGTAATTACCATGTACGAACATTATGCTGATGAACATGCATCTGCGACCCCACCGAAAACATGCCGCCTACGGCTCGCGAACCTTGAATGCAAACCTGGAGGGAAAATACTAAAACAGTGAGCTAGAAAACTCAATGAGTGGAAAATACCAAACAAACTGAAATAACTCACGACTCCCCCTCAGAATGAGGAAACTCTTATATCATTCCTTTCTAATTTATCTTAATTCATAAACGCTCATTCCCGACGAAATAGTTCACATCCTTGCATCACCTTTCAATGATTGTGGATCATTAAATACCCAATTGTCCCTCCAGCCTCACCCATTGGATTACACAACTAACCCTTCAGCCTCGACTGTTGGATCATCATAAATACCGCTCCAGCCTCACCCGCTGGATAATCACAAAATCACACTCTGCTCCGGGGTGACCTAGCGATCACAGCATAGGTGGAACCCCCACCTCGAATTCACAGGTTTATACCCCGAGGGTCACTCAGCGCACTCGGCAAAAGTGGGACCCTCGCCTGTTGATCACTTCACTCGCACACAATGTTGACCAAACTCAATTAATTCCAAATTGGAAGATTCGATCGCTCACAATCTGAACCTTATTCAGGATGGCCAGTCCACTTTGGTTATTCAAACCGGATCATCTCTTAATTCACGTCATTTTCCCAAATCAACTCCTTATGAGTTTATCCGTATTCCGATCTATCAACATTGTACCATAATTTAGTCGTTTCTCTATCCTTGCCATGCGTACCAAATACCCGAGCCGTATATACATAAACGTACACGCATATTTAATAATACATATCTAAGCGTCTTAAAACCGAATATAAGTCTCTAAGGAAACCTAATAATCCACTCACCTGATCAGAGTTGCTACCATACTCATCTTCCTTGATCGGGATCCGAAGAATTCTCCTCGTCGAGGTCTCCCTAACAAAAACCACGACAATCATCAATTATACTAACATTAGGAAGTCAATTTAACTTCTTTTCTAATAAAAATCCTTTTATATCCGAATACTAAACACTCATAAGAATTCCATAAAACTTTGGTTCTTGGAAAATATCAATTTAGTCCCTCTCTAGAAAATATCATTTTACCCCCTCAATTTTTTTACTATTACCATTAAACCCCTTAACTTTTCTAATCTTTCAATTAACCCCCTATAGTTTTCCATCATTACACTTAGGTCCTTTGACCTTTGAATTATTGCATTTACACCCCTGTCTACTTGACAGGTTTCAAACCTTGCACTTACACCCCCATAAAATATCTAGATTCTTCTAAGGACCGTCGCCTTGGCGATACCTTTTTGTCGCCTCGACGACGACAGACCCGAGAGTTTGTCGCCATGGTGACAAACCATCCTCGCCCCGATAATAATCTTTCTAGAAATCAGATTTCAACCCACGATGAACTTCACCTTGGCGACAACCCAAAACAAGCACTTCGCCACGATGACACCCCATTGTCACCTCGACGATAATCTCAAATATGAACTTTGTCACGACGACAATCTAAGTTTTCTAGAAATATGAACTTTGTCACGGCGACAATCTGAGTTTTCTAGATTGTACACCACGGATCCTCTCATCTTTCACTCCCAATCACTCTCATTTCACACTACATTTCACAAACCAAACCCCTTTCACATACACAACCAAAAACCCTTTCAATTTCCATCATTTTCTACCTCAATTTCATCCCAATTATCACCCATTACAAATCCAACACAAATTCAACAAAACACAAGAAATTGGAAAAAGATTAAAGCTTTAGGATGTTATACTTACCCATAATCATCTCATTTCTCCTTATTTCTTCTTCTTCCTCTTCCTTTTCTCCTTTCTCTCTCTTCTTTCTCTTTCTTCCATTGTCTCTCATGTTCTCCCTCTCTCAAATGAGAGAAACTTGGCCTTTTATACTAATTTGGCAAATATCCATTTGATCCTCACTCATTTCAATTTTTAACATTTTACTCCTACAAACCTTGGATTTCTTACAAAAGCCTCCTTCGAGTTTTCATTCCCCTGCAATTTCACCCCAACTCAAATAAATTAACCTCACACTCAAAATCCCCTGACACAGGGTGTCACACTCTGACTTTACATTCCCATTGTCGAACCATCAATTTGCGTGTAGAATTGTAATAAGCCATAGGCAGAACAATAAATTATCTATAACTATTACATAAACCAAATGCAGAGCAATGTGATGTTTATGAATAATAGTATGTCGGACTATTTAGATTTGTTAGATTTTATTAGAAAAACTTTTGGATAATATGATGCCCAGTGAATTCTACCAAACAGTATCATTTTATTAGTTCTATGATGACATACAATTTAGATCTGTCGAAAATTATTACAAGGACGCAATTAACATAAAGAATATTAAATTGTAAGATAATTTTTATGTTTGGTCAGGTAGAAAACTCTACCATGGAAAGTGATGGTCGTGATCCAACAGGTGTATTTTTATCTGTTCAAGAATTATATTTGGAAACAATAAAAAGTTATGAATTGGAATATAATTCTGGAAATATAAGTGTTGTTGATGTTAGAAGACAAGTGTGCAAGGAGAATAGGAAATTGAGAATGTTTGTTAGGTGAGTTTGTAGTGAATGTAGGTACATATGAAGGACAGAGTAAAATGGTCGGTCATATAGATCAAACCCAACGTAACTATCGTTTCTTCCTTTGGTTTTAGTTAGGATAATACAAAATTTTGTCTGTGTAAATTATTTGGTGTAAAAAAAAATTGGTAATCTGTTTGGGACAATTGTGAAATAGCTCATGAATAAGTCAATTATAGTTTTTTAGCTTTTGATTAGGCATTAGCAGAATATAATTTGTTGCGGAATATTGTGACAATCTTATTATTATTATTTTGAATTCAAGGTGACATATCGAATAAGCAAAAACTATTTGAATTGCGAAGGAAGAAAGGTTTTGAAAGTTGTTTAAGACCTTCTGAAATTAGAAATGAAAGAAATGAGATATACAAGGGAAATAGAAGATACAAAATGTTTGTATTAAAAAGAAAAAGAGGTGATGAATATCATATTGTGACATAATTATGATGTATTTTTTAGTCTTGCCTAAATCTCTTGATTATCCTGAACTATATCAAGTACTTAATAGATATATAATTGCCAGGTGTTGGTCCATGTGTAGATCAGAACTCTATCTATAAAGTTACTGAGGCAGAAGAGTGTAATTGTGAGTTTTCAGATTCACAACAAAGGTGCACAAATATTATTCATGTTTGTCCATTCCTACACTTAGAGTGAAGCGGAATCAAGCCATTCATTTGAAGGAGTCGCCTATGAAGGTATATTAATATGAAATTCTGATTATTTATTTTAATATGCCATGATTAATAATGTATTTCATTGTAAGGATCTTGGGATTAATAGTTGATGAATCGAAGAATTTTAAATTCTTCTGCACATGAATTTGATTCATTGACTAACGATATATTGTGGAATTAATATTGGTATTTCAAAAAGAGTTTGTGAGGACTGTTTTGTTTTCATCCTATTGACCTATTATTCCTAAACTATTCATAAAATTTAGCAAGAAGTTTTACTAACCGTTGAGTTAATATTATCCTTCTTTATTTTAACGTTATAATTTTTTCACTATAAAAAGAGTTGTTGTTCTTCAGAACTTCACAAGTCATCAGCCTTCCTCTCTGCACTTCTTTTCTAGGTTAATTAAAATTTCTTACTGTTCTGTGTACCTAGAATTTATTTCAGAAGAACTTGTTAAATCCTGGGGGATTTTCGCATTCTTGAAATATTTGTTGTAGCGAATTCTTCTACTGTTGTTGTTATTGACAATTTTGTTGTTGTAGCTTCTGGCAACACCTCCTCCGCTGCTGACCTTCATGGGGTGTCCCATTCAATTGCATCTGCTGTTCCAATAGTCACCAATGTCTCATATGCCAAACCTTTTCTTGACATCTCCAAAATTGAAATGTTTGGAGGACAAAATTTTAAAAGATGGCAAGAACGAATTCTTTTGATCCTTGACATGTTCGGTGTAGTTGCTGCTCTCATAGATCCTAAACCTGCATCATCCGCTGATCCAAAACAATTGGAAGCTTGGACTCATGCTAACAAGGTATGTAGGCATACAATCATTAACACCTTATCTAATGACTTGTTTGATATCTATTGCCCCTATAAGGTGTTATTGTCAACTTATGAAATTTATTAACATTGTTGATGGGTTAAGCATAATCAGGTTGTTTATTTCATTTACGCATATTGTGTGATCACATTCTCTATTTTATGTAAATAGCTGTTTAATTGAATTTTTTGTACAAGTGTCACTTTACTTTTTAGCTTTTGTTTATTCCTCATTCATGAAACTTGTGTGAAGGGTCACTTTATAGGTGGCATTCCTTGCATGATGGTCTTGCAAAAAGGTATTTGAGGTTGTTAAAAAGTGACGTGTACGTGTATTGTGTAGATTATTTTTGGCAAGGATATTTAAACTCATCTTCTTCTTCCTTGCACTTCTTGAGCCTAAATATTCCATTATTATTAAGCTCTGAAATTTCAGAGAGTTTATTCTTATTCAGTCAGGTTCCTTTTATTGTTTTTACTCACATATTTGATCTTCTTATCTTGTTGATTGAATGTTAAGGAACTTGGATCCTTTCTTGGAAGCTTGGAGTAAGTTCAAGCTATAATCTGAAAGTTGACTTTGGTCATTGAAGTTTAAGAGGAGATCGAGCAGCTCTAATGAATTCTTAAGTTTGAACAAGACTGTAGCAAAGCATTGAAGTGGTCAGAGGGCAGAATTAGAGTCTTGTAGAATAGGGAGTGTTCTGACATATTTTGTACTTAATTTCAACTCTGGATCGACTTTGTAATTTGTGTTTGCTATAGTAAATTTGCTTGATCTGGACATGATCCCATGATGTAGGCTAAAGTGGGTTTTAGTCGAACCATGTAAAAATCCCAGCATGTTTTACTTTCTGTTCTTAATTGTTTGATTTAGTTAATTGATTTTATGATTGTGAATGCTTAAACATCAACACTCGCAAACTCATTCCGCTGTACGCACAAAGAGTTGTCAAAGACACTATTTGTTTCTCTTAGCCCCTATAAAGAAGCCAAGGATATATGGGATTCAATGAAACTAAAATACACTGTTAAGGATGTTGGGAAGCAAAAATTTGTTATTGGCAACTTCTATAGGTGGGAGATGACAAATGAGAAGGATATCAAGATGCAAATTAATGAATACCTCAAACTATTGGAAGATCTCAAGAATGAAAACATCAATTTACAAGATTTATTGCAAGATTGCTAATTGAAAAGCTGCCAGAACCTTGGAAAGATTACAAGCAACAACTCAAACATAAGCACAAGCAATTGTCACTTGCAGATTTTGTTAGTGTATGCCCTAGGAACCAATCGCGTTGTCGGTTCCAGGGCACTTTGTCTTGTAAATAAATATTTGAAA
>WYDK02060738.1:0-12064 GCA_009867345.2 Toxicodendron radicans | reverse complement strand
ATACAACGTGTTGATTTTGGATTGTAAAATAACCTTGCATATGTTTATTTAAAGAAAATTTTATTGAACCTTATTTATAGTTTCTCAAAAACTCACCCTCCTTTCGGAACCCGAGTCCCACGGAGCACCTGGATCTGGTGGGGTAAGGGCCACCCGGGAGGGGGTGTGACACTAGCAACCCTAGCGATCTAAACTATAACTTCAACATAAATAACTAACCTAAACTAAACCACTTCCATAGGTTAGCACGATTGCATTTAGCGTATGCAATAAGCCTTTAAACTCCTAGGTCCCCCTAGTGAACGAGTTTTAGTCTTGTGAGGGTTTACAATGATGTTACCCACAAACATCCTACAAAACCCAAAGAACACACTAAACAATCACATTTAAGAATAGAACAAAACTTTCCAGACTAATCAATAAAAAAATGTCCCAGAAATTGCATACACATACAACACATTTAGAACAATCAAACATCAATTCAATTCTAAGAACATCCTAAACATCAATCTCACATTCGTTCTCAACTCTCTAACATCTATCAATCCATATTCTGTCAATCTTGACATTAGAAATAATTTCATGTGCAACATCCATAGACAACAATTCGATCCCAAAAATTGTGAAAATGTGAGTAAAACTCGATAAAGACAAACTCCATAGGCCTACTTTTCAAGCCATTCTCCACTAATGTAGACAAAGACATAACTTTAGATCATTAGGACTTTATTAAACGTGTAACGTTAGGCTAGGGTATTAGGTTATGAAAGAATGCAAATGAATCAAACAAAATAAGAGGATTAATCTTACTTATTTGCAACATATCACTCAACAATAACACATTCTCTCTAAAATTTTTCCAATCTTTGTTCCCTATCTCTTTCCAACCGCATTCACATTTTCAATCTTCACATACTTCCTTGATTCATTCATCTTTTTTTTTTTTTTTATAACAAATTAGAATCAAATTTAGGAAGCATGGATTCTACAATCACTCCCCCCTTTACCTTGATATTCACAACACACTACAACCCCAACCCATTCTTTTGAATACCCTCAACAAATTTCGAGACAACACACACATTCCCACTCTCACTTTGCATAAATTCATATTAAATGCTCTTAAAAATCATGGGTAGGATAATGTGTTTAGGGTTCAAACGGACAGGTTATTGTGGGAAAAATGAAAGAAAATCAAGGCTAATATATTATGTATTGGCACAAAAGGGTGACTAGAGATAATAAAAAAAATATAGGTTGGCTTGAAAGGCACAAACAATCCAAAGATGGCCTAAATCATTTCTCAAGTCATGTGTCGTCTAGGATTTCGCCTCAAGTGGTCATCAAATAGGTTCTAGAGTTTGGGGATCTAAAAAATGTCACCGGATAATTACCCACAAAACATCTCTAAATGCTAGAACTAACCCACCAAACAAACCCCCCAAAAGAGAGTCTCAAACTACGGCAATACCAACGTCTAGAACTATTCCGAAACCAAAGAAAAATTTGACTTATTCTACATGCCTATGTCATTGCAATCATGGTAGTATCATGTGAATTAATCCGGAAAACAAAAGAAACTCAAATAATAATAATAAAAAAAATGAACTGCCGTACCCAACTCGTAACTTTACCACATATTAAATTAAATTCGCATGAACAAATTAATATAACTACAAAAGTTACATCTCCACCCCCAACCAAAACGACACAGTGTCCCCAATGTTTGAATACACACTACATATAAAAGTAAGAAAACATTACCCCCGTAGTGTGCAGTTTTGAACATGAAAGTTGAGTACCATTGGTTTCGATGATTGATGACGCCATGCACTGAAAGGCAAGAAAAAAAGAGAAACCGAACCATGTGGTGTCCTTGGAATATGATTCAGTGATGTTGTTAAATAATTTTGTTAAGTATGGCCAAAAGATGAGACATAGCAAAATAGCTCAAAAATACCAAAACACGCATCACACACTAATATCACAAATGTTTAGAAACAGAACATGTTAAAACTACAAATGAACTGAAATATAACACAAAGCATAACTAGCACCATTCAGAAAAAAAAAAAAAACGAAAACGAAAACATGAACAAAAAGAAAACATCCAATCATCTATAATGCCACCGACTACAACATCCATCCTCACTGGTCATCCTCCCCATTATCCATCCCGTCAGACGATTCTGCTGTATCATCCATATCAAACCCGGGCTCATAATGATTTGGGAATGGTGGAAATGTGAACTGCGACTCGTCCACTCCGGCCTGTCTCAACTGAAACTGAGTAATCCACTGCATAGTCTGCAAACACTCTGCCTGATAAGTGAATTGTCCCGTAGCCCAATTCTGCCACTCTCGTATCCTAGCTAACTCATCCAGAACCTGCTGCAACTGATCGATCGACAACGATGCCGTTGACGGCCGTAGTGATGAAGAAGTAGAGGGCGTTGATGGTCGGACTGAGCAATCACCACTGCTACGACAATCAACTCCCTTAGGTCTACTGTACAACTTCTGGAGAGAAATCACTGTCAATCTTGGTAGTGGTTGGCGACATACCTCATCCTCCCGATAACAAACCCTTGCTTGAGTGAACAGAGCAGTCACTAAACTCGGGAACAAGTGAGACACTCCTTGGTTTCTAGCAGCATGAATCATCCAGAAATAAATAATCCTACCTACATCCATCCTCATGTGCTAGCCGATGGCATACATCATAAGTGCTCTCACAGTTTCCATCGTGCTGTGGTAGGTTGACGGATAAATCTTAGCACAAACAAAGTATTGCCAAAGTCGGTGGGTGAATGTTAAGTACTGGGCTAGAAATCCTTTATGCACACCCCTTGTTATCTTCCACTCACCCATGCCCTCAATCAAACTACTGAGTACTAATCCATAGTCTGGTTCTTTGATGAAGGCCTCATATTCGTCTTCGTCCTCTAGAATGTCCGGTAACCCATAAATCTTATTTATTGTTCACGCATCAAATTTTACATCAACGCCCCGAATTCTTGTTATTCCTTGACGATGCTCAAAGGAGTTGGCGTAAAACTCCATAACCAATGGCTTAACAGATGCATCAGGATGGGTGGTAAACTATTCCCATTTTAATTCCTTATAACATTGGTAACCACTGGCTGGTCATCGGGAAAATCAAATCCTCTCTCATCAACATAACCTCTACCGCATTTTGCTACCACTGTATAACATTTCTCTGCATTTTCACTTACAAACCGATTATTTCCTGTAGCCTGTTTCCCTTTGCCCTTATCAGTTCCATCAATTTTCTTTTGTTTCTGTGGGGCCATGGTCAACCACACTTATCACACACCAACTAAGGCAATTGATCCCACCAACACTGAAAAGCACTGGCACTCTGACAAACACCACACACGGATACAATTAAGCACAACTAATCCCTTTACATAAACTCTATCACCCACACTAGGACTCAGCTACGATCACCCACTGTCACCCTCACAACAACACACACACTCATGCAATCGCAATCAAAGCTAAATAGGGCACAACCACAAAAGAGAAACACTCTCAATCCAACTCACAACACTGAAAAGCACTTTATTGCAACACAAACACCATCAACACACGAGCCCGTCCACACACATGCAATTACCACAATCTCAGCAGGGTATCACACATCGCAACATTGTAATCTCATGAAAATATTAAATCAATTACTTACAATGAGAAGACACGTGAATCACCAATTCAAATAACTCCCTAACTGCAAATTTTTCCTCAATTAAGCCACAATATATATTGGTAATGGATCATATAGGTGAACTTACCTTGTTAGTGAAATCAATTGAAAGATCGAATTGGATACGAAGAGATCCCAATTTCGAACCCTAGGTTTGTCTCCACGCAAAATCGTGCACGATTCGTTGCAACCAAATGAAATAAAGGTGTTTAATTAGGTATTAGTGAGTTTTATAATCGAAAAACTCGTTTGATTTGGTGAGGAATCAAACAAATGTGGTTGTGAGGAGAGAATGTGCTGCGGTGTGAAAATAGAAGACAAAGAAAAATATAACAAAATGAAAGAAAACACTATTCGGTATTTATATAAATCGTATAGCGCCGCGGTGCGACACTTGTGCGCTGTGGTGTGATATGGTTTTTTAATCGATCTTGGTTGTGGCTTGAGTTCGTGCCCCGATGTGACAAATGGGCCCCGCGGCTTGAAACTGATTTAATCGATTGTTGTTGTGCTTCAATCCGCACTGCGACATGACACAGAAGTGAGCCGCACATCATTTTTTTATCCTTTTGTGTCTTTTGTCTCTGGTTTGAGCTACGACATGAAGTTGAATCGCTACAGCGCAAAAAGTTATGCCGCGGCTTAGTGGAGTTGCGCATTGCGGCATCATTTTTCTACCCCATTTGGTCATGTTAAGTTGAAGTGTGCCGCGACACAGTGCAAAGTGTGCCGTGGTATGATTCCAAAAACTTGCAAAAAAAAATGAAAAACAAAACTTAATTACATACACTTAACATGATTGCAAATCCCCTACATACATAGTATTAATCATTAAAGAATAAAGAAAAAGTGCAAATAATAATGAAAAACTCCTTGGGTTGCCTCCCAATTAGCGCTGTATTTAACGTCTGAGTTAGACATAATGGCTGACGTTCTTAATCTGCGTCATTAAGATACTGTACACTCTGGTCTGGAGAAAAATTTTCCAAGTATTCCTTCAAGCGATGGCCGTTAACCTTAAAATGATTTCCCGGTTTTAAACCTTCTAACTGGACTGTGCCATGAGGAAACACTTGGTGAACTTTCAACGGTCCTATCCAACTTGACTTCAACTTTCCTGGAAAAAGATGCAAACGTGAGTTATAAAGTAACACTTTCATACCTGGATGGAATTCCTTCCGTCGTAGTGCTCTATCATGGTAGAACTTGGTTCTTTCTTTATAAATCGTCGCATTTTCATAGGCATCAAACCTAAGTTCATCCAACTCATTCAATTGTAGTTTTCTTCCCTCACCAGCTCTTTCCAGGTCAAAGTTTAACCACTTAATTGCCCAGTATGCTCATTGTTCCAATTCCATGGGTAGATGACATGCCTTCCTGAAAACTAATCTAAATGAACTCATCCTAATCGGGGTCTTGAATGTCATTCTATAAGCCCATAAAGCATCGTTCAATTTATATGCCTAATCCTTTTGTGACATGTTTACTGTCCTTTCCAAGATTGCTTTGATTTGCCTATTGCTAACCTCTACTTGGCCTGATGTTTGTGGATGACAAGGTGTTGCCACCTTATGTGACACATTATATTTCTTTAATAATGCTGCAAAAGACTTATTCTAGAAATGGCTTCCCCCATCGCTAATAATGGCCCGAGGAGTGCCATATCTCGTAAAAATGAAGTCCTTCAGGAAACTCAACACAACCTTACAATCATTCGTCTTTGTAGCAATTGCCTCGATCCATTTAGACTCGTAATCCATAGCAACAAGTATGTACGTATATCCATAGGAGTTTGGAAACAGACCCATGAAGTCTATCCCCCAATCATTGAACAACTCAACCTCCAGGAAGGATGAAAGTGGCATCTCCTCTCTTTTTCTAATATTTCCCGTTCTTTGACATTTATCACACCTGGCACAAAAAGCAAAACAATATTTAAATAATGATTGTTAATAAAAAACTTACTGTAATACCTTAAGTGCTGTTTTCTTTTCGCCAAAAGTTTCCGCCACACTGTAGCTCATGACCGTGTCATAAAATACTCAGCTACTCTACCTCGAGAACACATTTCTTGATTATCTTATCTGAAAACTTCCTAAACAGGTAAGGATCTTCCAAAAAATAATGCTTTGTCATGGATAAGAATTGCTTCTTTTCCTGTGAAGTTAAATCAGGTTTAATAATTCCACAGGCAAGATAATTAACAATATCTGCACACCAGGGCTTTTTTTCGTTAATAGAAAAAATTTGTTCATCCGGGAAGTTGTCGTTCAAAGGAAACTCGCCTTCTTGAGTATGCTCTTTGCAGCCTATTGTCTCTACTAGACAAGACAAGTGATCGGCCACTACATTCTCATTTCCCTTATTGTCACTGATAATCAAATCAAATTCTTGCAATAATAGCACCCATCTAATCAACCTAGATTTAGCATTCTACTTAGACAACAAATATTTCAATGCAACATGATCAGAGTAAACAATCATTTTTGACCATATCAAATAAGAACAAAATTTTTCTAATGCAAATACAATGGCCAAAAACTTCTTTTCAGTTGTGGAATAATTTACTTGTGCATCATTTAACATCCGAATCGCATAGTGAATGACATGATGCAATTTCCCCACACATTGTCCTAAAACTGCTTTTAATGCATAGTTAGAGGCATTACACATCAATATAAACGAAAAAGACCAGTCAGGGGACATAAAAATAGAGGCATATGTTAATCTTTCTTTTAACATAATAAAAGTAGTAAGACATTCCTCATTAAAATCAAATACCACATCCTTACCTAAGAGGTTACATAACGGTCTACTTATTTTGGAAAAATTCTTAATAAAACGCCTATGGAAACATGCATGACCAAGAAAGCTCTTAACACCTTTAACATTAATAGGTGGTGGTAATTTTGCAATCACATCAATCTTAGCCTTATCTACTTCTATCCCTTTGCTAGACACCATATACCCCAAAACTGTACCTTGTTTTACCATGAAGTGACTCTTCTCCCAACTTAAGGTCAGGTTTGTCTCTCATATCTTTTCAACACTAAAGTCAAGTTACTCAGGCAATTATCAAATGATGACCCAAATATAGAAAAATCATCCATAAATACCTCAATGAACTTCTCAATCATGTCTGAAAATATGGACATCATACACCTTTGAAATGTGGTTGGAGCGTTGCAAAGTCCAAACGACATTCGCCTATACGCAATGGTTCCAAACATATAGGTAAATGTTGTCTTCTCTTGATCTTCTAGCGTAATCAGAATCTAATTGTATCCTGAAAAAATACAAGAAAACAATAGTAAGAATGACCAGCCAATTGTTCCAACATTTGATCAATAAAAGGAAGAGGAAAATGATCATTTTTAGTTGTTGCATTCAACTTCCTATAATCGATGCACACCCTCCATCCTGTGGTCATCCTCGTCAGTACTAATTCATTGTCTGAATTTCTCACCACGGTTATACCTGACTTTTTAAGAACTACATGGATTGGACTCACCCATTTGCTATCAGAAATTGGCTATATTATCCCTATGTCAAGTAATTTCAGCACTTCCGTTCTAACCACCTCTTTCAAGTTTGGGTTCAATCACTGTTGATTCTCCCTAGATGGCTTTGCTTCCTCCTCTACAAAATCTTATGCATGCACATAGTGGGCTAATTCCCTTGATATCAACTATTGTCCAACCTATGGCTGCCTTATGTTCACTCAACATCATAAGTAATTTTCTCTCCTCTAAAGTAAGATCTGAAGCTATAATCACTGGAAGAGTTTGATTTTCTCCTAGATATGCATACTTAAGGGTTGGTGGTAATGGTTTTAATTCTAACTTAGGTGGGGATTCTGAGGATGACACTAGCTTAACATAAACCTGTTCTATTGCTAATTTTAACTCTTCATCAGTCATCTCAGGAATCGTGCCATCCAACACCTCAATAAACTCCTTAACGTCAGTTTCCAAAAATTCATCAATATCCATTGTCAAAGTCAATTCTAACTTGTCCTCTACCTCGTCCTGCAAAAAACTAGAAAAAAACAATTGGATCTAAAAAATCCATAAAAAAACAATCGTTAGTTTCTGAAGGTAAAAATTATTATGTAATTTTACAAATTTTGATTTGTGAAGTTATTTGCTCAGTTGCTTTATAATAGTTGTAGATCCATGTATGTGTGTTCTTAATATGCCATAAAAGATTGATTTTGATCTTGTCACTTGGGTAGCAAAATTTGCCCATGACATGTGTTTTTGAAATTTTGATTTCAATTTATGTTCTAATGATCTTTGATTATGGAATATAATGTTTATGACACATGTATTGAAATTTGGTTGAAATCTTAATGTTTTGTTGATGTTGGCCAAATGAGATTTGTGTTAAAATGTTGCTTATCCAATGTTTATGGCTTAAAGAATTTGATTCTTGTTGTTTGGAATACAAATAGATGTATATGACTTATAATGAATGCAAATTGTGTCAATTGTGGTGGAAAATTGATAATGCTTGCATAATTTAGATTATGTCAATTTTGGCCACTGAAGCTTGGTTGAGTTAATGTTTGATTAACTTACATGCTTAGCTAGGCAATACAAAATGAATTATGTTTTAATGGTGATTAAAATGTGTATGGATGCATGGAGATGAACTTGGTTGTTGTGATGAAAAATGGTATAAATTGTTTTGATACAAAAGGGTTATTTGATCTTGGTTGACATAACGGTTTATGTTGGATTATGTTTGTTAAATATGTGATTTAATAAACATTGAAGGGTATTTAGATAATTTACCTTAGGGGGTTAAGGGTAAAATTGTCTTTGTAACAAAGTGATGGAAAAGTAATGTGAACACAATTTAATGGTTAATTACCATCAATATATGTTAATCTCAAAACAATTTATTAAACTTTAGGGTATTATGTAACATTTGCATAACATATATGGGATATATGTAATATGTTGTTTTATTTGATAAATTGATGCTTATAATGAATTGTTGGTTGATGAATGTTGATTCAAAATATTTGGCATATGATGTTATGTTTAATGTATGAGATATGTTTAATGTGAACATACATTGTATGTAAAATGCATGCCTTAATGTTGTAGTTGAGTTTTGATGGTTTTTTGAAATGTATTGAAACTTAAATTATGGCATGTTTATGATTAAGTTTTATGTTTTTATAGTTATATGATACATATATAGATATGTATAGGATACTATGAAAACATTAACTTAAAAACCTAAACTTTAAATCTTCCCTAATAATAATCAAATATTAATTCCTTGCCTTCCATTACGGAACGGTTTAATTCTTATGATAACATTAAATATCCCAAGATTTCTATTATGTGAGAGATTTCGATTTTATCATTTAGAATTGATCGTTGGGTTCTAGGATAGAAATTCACATTATGCCCAAGATTTCTATTGTGTGAGGGCATAATGGGAATTCTATGCCGGGAAAGCATGATGGGTCGGTTTTAACTAGTCTAGGGTACCAAGATTTCTATTATGTAAGGTATCCGAAACAAGAGGCAAAACAACAAATCATCCCTTGTATCGTGATACAAAACAAAATTGTTTTCTACTTATTAAACTTAATGAAACCAAGATTTCTAATATGTGAGGTTTAATTAGGCTTAATAAGATTTTGATTCCCCACTAGAAATTTAGTCCTGCGAAATTTCTGAATCGTCACCTAGGGAAGTGCAAAATTTCGAATAAATAATAGGAGCTAATGAGATTGGCATTAATATTTATTAAATAGTTTGATAAATTTTTTACAAGACATTAATAAAACTTTATTTCTCGTGCAAACTCTCGTTTCTTCCGTTCTTTGTGATACCTACCCTTTTACCCAAAAATGAGTCCCGCTGTACTCTTAAGGATCCTAGACGATAATAAACTCATGGGGGAGAACTTTAAGGATTGGTTAAGGAACCTAAAAATAATCTTTAATTTCGAAAAATCTGCTTACGTTTTGGATGCACCACTCCCACTCTCGATCGCTCCGGAGTCCACCTTGGAGGAGAGAAAGACTTTCGTAAAAAAGCAGGATAATGACCTACGAGCTCGGACGTACATGCTGGCATCCATGAGTCATGAGCTTCAGGCAAAACACGAGGACATGAAAAGCACAAATGAGATTTACGTTGCCTTACAAGAGTTGTATGACGAGAGTCCTCGTATGAGGGAGTATGATCTGTGTTCGACACTGTTCTCGATGAGGCTTAAAGAGGGTGTGTCCCCGACTGATCACGTGATTAAGATGATTAATATCATCGGTTAGTTGAGGGTATACAGGAACAAGATGTCAGATAACCTTACAGTTAATCTGGTGTTACGGTCCCTACCACCGAGCTTCACTCTTTTCATCACCAACTACTATCTCAATAGGATTGAAGGGACCTTGGATGAACTTGCGAATGAGATTCAATAGTTCTACAAGGCGGGACGGAATAAGAAACATCAAGAAGATGTTTTTGTAGCCTCTTCTAGTAGGACTAAGAAGATGTCAATAAGAACAAAATCGGTGCCAAAGGTTGGACCGAGGAGAGAATTTCTCAAGAAACGTGGTGGTCCAAAAGCCGACAAGAGTAAGCAGAAGGTGGATGAAAAGAACACTGGAAAAAGAACTGCCCGCTGTTTCTAGCGACTAAAAAGAAAACTGAAAAAGGTATGTTCCTTTCATATGTTATTGAATTTGAATTAAATGTTAGTTCAAATGATAATAATTGCTGGATTTTAGTTTCAGCTGCTACATCTCATATATGTGTTTCCTTACAGGCACTGCAGAATAGTTCTGCGATGCCGGGCAATGAGATCGTTTTGAAGATGGCAAACGAAGCAAAGGTTGCTGCTGAGGCAATTAGGACTTGCCGACTAGAGCTGCCGTCTGGACATATATTATATTTGAATAAAACGCTGTACTTTGCTGGTGCTAGTAGAAACATTATTTCTATTTCTGTATTATGTAGATGTGGATATATTGTACAGTTGAATGGAAATCAATGTTTATTACATTTTGGAAATGTTCTAGTAGGCAAAGCTATTAATACAAATGGTTTGTATGTTTTGGAATTACTTGACAATAACATATTTAATACTGTTAGTAATAAGAGAACTCGAAATGAAATAAACCCAAAACTTATTTGGCATCATCGATTAGGTCATATAGGGGATAAGAGGCTTATAAGGTTAGAGGCAAATGGGCTTTTAAGTCCATTGGGTTTAGAACCCTATCCGACCTGTGAGTTGTGTCTCCAAGGGAAAATGACCAAATCGCCCTTTAAGGGTAAAAGGGAGAGATCCAAAGAAATATTGGATTTAATACATACTGATGTATGTGGTCCATTTAGTGAAATGGCCAGAGGAGGTTTTCAGTACTTCATTACCTTTACCGATGATTTTTCTCGGTACGGATACGTGTATTTGATGAAATACAAGTCCGAATCCTTTGAAAAGCTCAGAGAATTCAAGAATGAAGTAGAAAACCAAACCGGAAAGAGTATTAAGATTCTGCGATCGGATCGTGGTGGATAATAAGTACGGAATTTCAAGACTTTCTTAAAGACAACGGTATAATGTCCCAAATGACACCTCCGTACACACCACAACACAACGGCGTGTCAGAAAGGAAGAACCGTACTTTATTGGATATGGTGCGATCGATGATGAGTTTCATCGACTTACCAATGTTGTTATGGGGATATGCCCTAGAGACCACCGTGCACATCTTGAATAGGGCTTCATCAAAGTCTGTGCAGCTAACACCGTAAGAGATGTGGTATGGTAAGGCTCCTAGTCTAAAATACCTGAAGGTATGGGGGTATCCAGCTTTTGTCAAGATTGTCAAGACAGATAAGCTGGATGCCAGATCTGAAAAAGGCCGGTTCATAGGATATCCTAAAGACGGTTTATGATATTACTTTTACTTCCACACTGATCAAAGAATTTTGATCAGCAGGAATGCACATTTCCTTGAGAAAGAGTTCTTAAATGAAGGGGGTGTAGGAAGGAATATAGTACTTCAAGAAGAGTTCCAGGAGCCACAAACCGATAAAGTTCAAAATGATGATCCTTCTTAGGATTCTTCGATTCCTAAATCGTCAAACCCCATGAGAAGATCGTTTAGAGTATTTAGGCCTTCAGAAAGATTTGGTGTCACACCCCCTCCCGGGTGGCCCTTACCCCACCGGATCCAGGTGGCCCTTACCCCACCGGATCTGGGTGCTCCGTGGGGCTCGGGTTCCGAAAGGAGGGTGGGTTTTTGAGAAACCAATAATAAACCTCAGTAAAATTTTCTTTAAATAAAACAATGCAAGGTTA
>WYDK02060719.1:0-12067 GCA_009867345.2 Toxicodendron radicans | reverse complement strand
AGCGTGGATTATTTGTCAACCTTCTATAGGGCCAACTAAAAACCTTAATATACACCTTCCCATACTCGATTGTAATATATAAACCACAAATTTATCATTTTTTCAGCCCTAGATCTATTATGATATTATCTCAATCTCTCCTTTCAAACTCTCTCAAGTCTCAACTCTCCTCCACGCCTCCACCTCTGTTTCACCAACACCAACAATTCTCGGATTCCCACAAGAAGAAAACCTTTTTTTTTTTTTTGCTTTCTACGTATTATTGTATTGTTGGATTAGTTTTATTATACATGTTCTTTTCTTCTTTTTGTTTTTAAAATTTTATATATGAAAATTGTAAGTGATTGCTATTCTGGGATTTTAAGTTACTATATATCAGGGGTTTATGAGGAAAGTTGAAACTTTTGCATAGTATCGATTGATTAATTGATTTGTTAGTCAAATATTAAAAAAAATCCTTTCTTTTCTTCTATTTTTTTTTCCTACATATTGTTGGAATAGTGTTATTAAACATTGACTTTTGAGATCTATTTGCTTGATTTGTTAGTTAAACAACACTACGACTTCGTTTTAAGATGGGATAGGTTTCTTTTCTTTGTCCTTCTTGCTTTGTGACATAGGCTCGGTGGACTTTGTTAATGGGTCCAGCGCAATCAATAGACAACGAGTTATGAGACCAAGCCAACATATACGCCAATTTTAATGGTCATTGGTCAACGATTTCTGCCGTCCACATTCCACATTCTCTTACAAAATGTTTTTATTTATAAGCATTTAGAAATTATATTTTAGATAAATTTCAGGACCCTTTGTTCTGATGTACTTAGATTACAAATACGTTTAAAAGTTAAAAGGGTTTCTGTTGTGTAGGTTTTTTGCACTATGAGTTTGCCAATTAACAAGTAACATGTGTCAGATCGACTTGGACAAACTTGTCAAGTTGGTGTGCTCGATAATATCGAGTATAAAGGGTTGGCTCACTTAGGTGTTGCCCGACTCTAGGAAAAACCTGACTGAGTAAATGAGTCCGATAGATTCAAAAGTCGCCACAAAACACAGTCAGCATGTGGATAACCATTATCCCTGAAAGAATCGGGATAAAATCAAAATCAAATTCAAATTTGATCTGATCTCAAATCCCCCCGAATCACAGGATAATTTCCTTTCGAAACCAATATCCTGGATTTGACAGACTTGCTATATGTAAACTGAATGTATAAATACCCTGACTTTTTTCAGGGAAAGGGTTCAAAAATTATAAAAAGTAATAAGATAACAGTGGACGTAGGCATCAAAACTATAAGCCAAACCACTTTAAAAATTCTTTTTTGCCATTGCATTTTGGTTCATTTTTATTTGCTAATTATTCGTAGTCACACCCACATCCGTTCTAATTCCGTCAAGGTCAATCAGATCTCTCAGGTTGATAAGATTTTTTGTATCAACAGTTTGGTGTTAGAAGGAGTAATCAAACAACAAACCATGTCAATTTAAAGCAATTCACCAAGCACAAATGGCACGTATCAGAACGTCAAAAAATGTTAATGAAGACCATGACAACGTTGATGTCGTTCAACAAGAAAGGAACAACTGCCTTCCACCGACGTAACCTCAACCAATCGTCGAAACTCTTGGGACTGAAACTTCCAACCCAAAACATGGTCAGTTAATGGATATGATAAAAACTCTAATAAATGTTGTGCATGTTATGCAACAAGATATGTCGGGCATGAGAAAAGCCCAAGCCAGTGACCTCGATAGACTTGTTTTAAGTCAACCCCGACTAGGGGAAGCAACCCATAGACCAATTACTTAGGTTCGTCTACGCCTGTGCATACACTTCAACATCAGCGAGGGCCCACCCATTTCCCTAGAAGCCAAGCACCCTGCAATTCTGCTACCCCTGGGAGGCGACCTGGAAATCAAATCATCGGCAAAAATTAGTCATCCCTGAATGCTCACCCAAAACAGCGAGATGCTCCTAATTCCATGCCGATTTTAACCCACGCTCAAGGCAAGCCCACCCTTCGAGCCATAATACCAACTTTTGATGTTTCGATTCTAACCGACATCGCGAGCAGGATAATACGTACGATAGTACCTATTATCCCAACCATTAGGCTACTAAATCGCGCACAAGTGCATACAATCCGCTGATACCAACAGCAGATCTTCGGTCTCATTTGATCGAACAGAGAACTAGTAGAGCTCTAACTCAAAACCTTGATGTAAACGAACTAGATCAAATGCAAAGAATGATAGATGATTTGAGAGCTCGGCAGGAAAATCAGGTGGAAATTGTTGTAAGCACCCCATTTTCAGAAGAAATCTGTCAAGCGCCACTCCCTCTAGGGTTCAAAGCACCAGAAATGAAACATGATGGAAACAGGGAGTCAAGAGAACATCTTGATGCATTTAATGACTTCACGGAGTTGCATCAAGTTTCTGACTTGGCAAAATGCTAGTGTTTTGCTGTGACACTGGTGGGAAATGCCAAGAAGTTGTACAAAAGGTTAGAAGCGGGCTCAATCAATTCCGGACAACAATTCGCTTCATTGTACCTTTAGCAATTCTAGGCGAGGTTATGGTTCGCCATGCCGCTTAGCTATTTGAGCAATATACGCTAGGAGAAAGGCGAGTTTCTAATTTCATATTTAAAAAGGTTTCAGATGGAGCAAACAAAGGTAGCAAATACACCTAAAGAGTCAATTCGGAAATTGTTGATCACCGATATTAGGCAGTAAACAAAATTAGGGAAAGAATTACAGATGGAGGACCATGTGAGCTTGGTTCAGTTTTATTAGATGGTGGTGAAACACCAGTGAGTAGAAAGCTAGTTGGCAGATTTGGCAGGAGGTCCCTCAGGGAGTGTCCCCGAACAGCGATAAGATTGCCCTATAGGCAAAAAGAGGATTCAAGATCGAGGAGATCGATTTCATTTTCAAAAGAAACCAAGAATAGAGTTCAACAGAGAAAGAGAGCCCATTGCTCGTTTAACAAAATATACACTATTGATCGCATTGCTGTCAATGATCTATGAGGTATCCAGCTAGTTGAAGAAAGTCTCTTGACCAGAGAAGATGAAGGCATTGACATTTAGAAGGGACCCAAAAAAGTATTGCCGATTTCACAAAGACATCGAGCATAATATAGATGAGTGTCAAAATCTTAAAGATGCAATTGAAGATCTGATTAGGGTGGGGCATCTAAAAGTTTCCGTGGGGAAAGATCAAACTCATGAAAGGCAATACAATCAGGATAGGTAACAGACACCGCCACCACCGCCGCTGCCACCTGACAGTCAGCTGGTAAAGATGATTTATGATGGGCCTAGTCCTGTAAGGATTACAAGGCATGCTCATGACAAGTATGCTCGTGAAGCCCGAACATATTCTGTTCAAAGGGTAATAACTGTGGGAACTGACCGCAAAAAAGGTCTATGGTAAACAGTGAGGTGATATGATTCACTAAAGAAGAATGCGAGTAGTTTCTCCAGTATACTCAGAACGCTATAGTTATTAACGTCATGATCAGAAATAACTAGGTGCTCCACCTGATGATTGATAATGGGAGTGTCGTCAACATTTTGTTCATTAAGGCATTTCGCAAGATGTGTTTCACTAAGCGTAACTTAAAGTCGTGTTTAATGCATATTTATGGTTTCACATGGGATAACCTGCTCGCAAAGGGAACGATCGAGCTTCCCGTAACAGTATGAGAATGGGGAATGCACAAGAAAGGTGATGGAGGAATTCTTGGTGGTCAACTGGCCGACAAGTTATAATATAGTATTGGACAGGCCGTTTTTGAATGATTTAGATGTTGTCGATTCAATTCACTGCCGAGCCATTAAGTTCCCAACTTCGAATGGAATTAGAGTGGCCAGAAGCTCGACTAAGGAAGCTAGAGAATGTTACAATAATGCAATGGTCGTAACAATCAAATTGCCACTCCAGAGAACAATGGTGATTACCGAGATCAGCCTGCATCTTGGGCCAGTCGAGGATACAAGTGATCCCCGAATTCACAAAGAAGACCTCGCGACGGGGCCTACTGAAAATTTACAGGAAATCTCAGTAAGTGAAGAGGACCCGACTCGAGTATTGAAAATTGGGAGTAGTTTAAGCAGCGAGCTGGAGGGTCTATTGGTCCAATTTTTTAGGAAAAATTTGGATGTGTTTGCCTGGGTGCATGCAGACATGGTGGGTATTAACCCCGAAATTATGAGCCAGAGATTGAATATAGATCTTGAAGCTAAGTCAATCAGGCAGAAAAAAAGATCAATGGATTCAGAGTGATCTCAGGCACCAAGGATGAGGTTGATATAAACTACTAAGTATCAATTTTATCAGAGAGGTTAAGTACCCAAATTGGCTCGCCAATCTAGTCCTTGTGAAGAAGTCGACTGGTAAGTGGTGAACTTGTGTCGACTTCATTGATTTGAATAAAGCCTACTCGAATGATAGTTTCTCGATGTCTCGATAGATCAGCTAGTAGATGCAACAGTCGTGCATGCTTTATTAAGTTTCATGAATGCATACTCAAGATACAATCAAATCCCGATGTATTAGCCCGACAAGGAAAACACATATTTTATAATTGACCGAGGGATTTATTATTACAAGGTGATGACATTTGGGTTGAAGAATGTCGGGGTAACTTACCAGCGATTAGTTAATAAGATGTTTGCTAACATATCGGCAAAACTATGGAGGTGTATGTTGATGACATGCTCGTCAAGTCAAAAGCTGTAGAAGACCATATTGAACACCTAAGTTAGATGCTTGGGATTTTAAGAAAATATCAGATGCAGTTGAACTCGTTGAAGTGTGCATTTGGAGTTAGCTCAGGGAAATTCTAGGGTTTTTGGGTGAACTAGCGGGGTGTCAAGGCCAACCTTGAGAAGATTCAAGCTTTGCTAAATATGCAGAGTCCAACAAAGACAAAATAGGTTTAAAGTCTAACGGGGCGAATAGCCGCCCTCAGCCGGTTTGTTTCCAAAGCCACAGACAGATGTTTACCTTTCTTCGAGATGTTGAAAGGTAATAAGAAGTTTGTGTGGACCAAGTAGTGTGAGGAGGTATTCTAAGAATTAAATAAACACCTCGGTCATCCTCCATTACTATCAAAGCCTATTTTTTGTGAACCTCTTCTCCTTTATTTGTCAGTATCTTTTTTTGCTGTAAGTGCGACACTGATAAAAGAAAAGGCGGGGGTTCAATGGCCAATCTAATATGTAAATAGAAGGTTGGTCGATGCGGAAACAAAATATCAAGAAATGGAGAGCCTTATTTTAGCTTTGATCATGGTATCGAGGAAGTTGTGACCTTACTTCCAGATGCACAGTTTCTGAAAAAATTTCCCTTTCGAAAAGTATTGCAAAAGCTTGAAATATTGGACAGGTTGATTTAGTGGGCTTTAGAGTTGAGTCAACACGACATCAAATACTTCCCGAGAATGGCGATAAAAGGCCAAGCACTCGTTGATTTTATCTCTGAGTTCTCGTATCAGCCCAGGGAAGAATCAAGCCCGACAGAACCAAGTAATAAGGTCGACATTGCCTCAGAAGTGAAAAAGATAGAAACACTATGACAATGGGTTTTATATGTGGACGGCTCATCCAATGAGAATGAAGCTGGAGCCGGTTTGATACTGAAAGCTCGGAAGGATAATCAAGTTAGGTCGCTTTCAGATTTGGTTTTGCAAGCTCGAATAATGAAGCAGAGTATGAGGTTGTATTGTCACAAATTGGTCTGGCTAGAGAAATGGGGGCGGAGTCGATCAAGATATGCAACGACTCCAAACTTGTGGTCCATCAGATTTCCAGAAAGTATCAAGCTAAGAAAGATAGAAGGTGCAGTATCTTCAGAAAGTTAAAGTTGAAATATGGTATTTTAAAACTATATTGTGCAGCAAATCCCGAGAGAATAGAATTCAGTGGCCAATGCTCTAGCACGTTTGGCTTCGTCAATGAGTAAATAGGAAGTGAATTCCATCCCGATGAAGTTCCTTCAGAAGTCAAGCATAAGCCCGCCCAAGGGAAAGGTAATGATAACAACCCGAGCCTATAGTTGGATGGACCCCATAATCGCTTATTTGAAATATGATGAGTTACCAAATGATAAGAATGATGTTAGAACTCTCCGGGCGAAATCAGTCTGTTATACCTTGGTCAATGAGGCACTGTATAAGCGAGGTTATGATGTCTCACTGCTTCGATGTGTAAATAAAGATGATGCGGACTATATTCTCTGGGAAATCCATGAGGGAATCTGTGGGAATCATTCTAGAGGGCGATCCTCTGCGTACAAAGTACTTCGCCAGGGATATTATTGGCCAACAGTTCATGAAGAGGTTGCAAAATTTGTTCACAAATGTCACAAGTGTCAAAGGTTCTTTGATATTCCTCGAGCTCCACCCCAAGAACTTAAGACGCTAACTAGCCCGTGGCCTTTCACAGTTTGGAGTATCGACTTGATATGCCTGCTACCACAAAGGAAAGGCGGGGTCAAGTTTGCAGTGGTTGTTATGGATTATTTCACCAAGTGGGCAGAAGTCGAACCTTTGGCAATAGTAACGTCAAACAAAATGAATGATTTTGTCTACAAAAATAGCATATGTAGGTTCGGACTTCCTTACACTATCATTACTGATAACGAGAAGCCATTTGACATTAGCGAGTTCATTAAATTCTGTGAGGAGTTCGGTATAAAGAAGAGCTTCTTAGTGGTATATCGACCTCAAGCAAACAGGCAGGTTGAGGCCGCAAATAAGGTAATCAAGCATACTTTGAAGAAAAAGCTTGATGCCTTGAAAGGAAGATAGGCATATGATTTTCCCAAAGTTTTGTGGTATTAGAGAACCACGACCAAGACCTCGACAGGTGAAACCCCATTCTCACTTACTTATGGCTGCGAGGCAATGTCACTAGTCGAAGTCGAAGTCGGAGTTAAGACATTCAGACGAGAGGTTTTTGATAAAGAGCTAAATGACTCATTGATGTGACTGAGGCTCGATTTGATTAATGAGCACAAAATGAAGTCACAAATGAGGCTCGCTTCCTATCAACAGCAGGCAAAGAGGTACTTCGATTCAAAAGTAAGAAATCGAGATTTTGAGAAAAGAGATCTTGTCCTGAGAAAAATAATACCTATAGCGAAGGAGTCGAGTTGGGGGGCATTTGAGCCAAAATGGGAAGGACCTTTCAAAATTTTGGAGAAGGTTGCACTAGGAACTTTCCACCTTGAGCATTTAAATAGAACGTTCGTCTTGCTATCGTGGAATGTTGAACATCTTCAAAGGTATTACCAATAAGTAAAGTTGGAGTATCTCGAATTATCTTGTACTTGAGCAATTTTTGCTATTTCAATAAAGATGAGTTATTTCTTTATCTCGACATGTGCAATGAATTGAGTTATAACTACAAACAATATATACTGCATAAAACTCGTAGTCAAATCCCGACGGGTGGATAGGTATTAACCACGCCAAAAGTTGAGCTCAAGGGTTTGAAACTTGTTACCCGACCATCGGTACCTCGAAAATAAATCGACAACACACAGAGGGGAAGTCAATTAAACTTAAGCGATAAAGACTTTAGGCGAGTACATAACCTAAGCTTGAAGGCATCACAAGTTAAAAGACTCCCTTTGACACTTGGAAAACTTGTAAACATGTCATGGAAAGTATTGACTCAAGTAAATCCGAGGGAAAAGAAGTCCGACTTCGTAAAAGAAAATGTAGTAGTCCGAAGATAAAGCAAAACAATCTCATTGATTCAAGAGTCTTACAAAAAAAATGCATGACAATAAAGTAAAATGGTCAATCTTTGGGTGGATCAACGTTGTCGGGCTTGGTAGTAGTCTCATCAGTGGGCTCGACAACAGTGTTGTTGGCAAGTTCAAAATGTTTGGTTTGGACCGGCAAGTCCGCAATTTTGGGTTTGGTTGTGGTATCAGTGGTAGACACGTATGACTCATCCCCTTCCGAGTCATCGTCATCATCATTATCATCCAAATACTCCACCAGCGGCCTTAGTCCAGAGCCTTGACACTTTAGTCTGGTACTCTTTAGAAAGAAAAGAAAAACCAGCATTGGGAGTTTTCTTCCACATAAAAGACAGCCTTTTTCGCCAGGTTGACTGAGGTCTCCCAAGAATCAACCTTGCCATCCCTCTTCGTCTTTTTCGCCTCGCCCTTATAAAAGACAACCTTGTCATTTGCTTCAGCGAGGTCATCATAAGAGGTTTTCAATCGCCACTCAATGTCGGATGCTTGTTTTTTCAGTTATGCTATCTCTTTCTTGGCGATGGAAAGGTCATTGGCGAATATGATAGTCTTGCTCAGTTGGTCCCGTTTAGTGACGATCTTTTTCTTTGATTTTTTTGACAAGGAGAGCTTGTCCACGAACTTCCCCTCCTTGATGGCAATGTCTTTTTTAGCCCCGACAGCTGGTTTTTCAGAGTTTTGACTTCTTTGGCCAAAACACCAGTTTTGTCCACCGCTTTGTCTCTGTCCACGTGAGTGAACTGAATGGCGGCATTAGCATTCTTCATGATCTCGTAGCTGTCTTGGTAAACCACGTGCATCATCGTGCATGCCTATATATATATATATATAGGCATGGTGGAATGAAGAAAACGGACTAGAAAACAAGGGCGAGCAGAAAATTTACCCTCGCTATTGTGTTGGCCGCACTTCCCAAGCGTTTGTGAGGAGGAAGTGCCTTGAATTCCTGAAAGAAATCTTTAGGAACAGAAGCCAAAGCCCTAAAAGCCCCAGCAACGATGTTCTCAGATAGTTGGAGGACCTGGGCCTCTAAATCCACAAGCTCTTTATACCTTCATGTTTGGGCGAGCTTAGAACCCTACTTGCATTTTCAATAGTGCTAGAAGCACTAGGTTTTTTCCTTTTGGAGAGATCTTTTTTCTGGCAGCTTTGATCCTACCGCAATCTTTTTCGAGCTTTGGTCTGGGCGAGTTGTCCCCGGATCACTCCTTATTACAATTCTCGTTGTTGCAAGACGATCAGTTGGCTTTTTTGTTCATTTCTTTGAGCTCGGGCCTTCTGCGAGCTCACCCCCTTTCCACTTCTTGCTCGTTTGATTGATAGGGGTGGACATTTTTGGTGTCACAGTGAGAGAAGCGGATGGTACATACTTGGGGGTAATCTTGATACCTTTCCTAGAAGGTTCGTCTTGCTTCTTAGGCTGCTTCATTGTGTATCTGCGAGATAGTAAAAGTTAGTTCAATTAATAAATTCCCAAAGAAAAGAATACAGAGAAATGAAATGCTTACTTTGCTTTTTCTTTGAAATTGGAGTGAACATGATCGATAAATTCGCCGACGACGGGCAGAACCTGTAAGTGATCAAATTGGAAAGAGTGACTAACTTAGTCAAGTCGTGAGACTCCATGGGGAGCTCGCTGAAAAGTGTTAATCGCTTGGTGTTAAAACCGCTTGAAAGGTGAAGATCGCAGTTAGCTGAAAATAAACAAAAGAAGGTTAGTAAAAAAAAAATAGAAAAAAAAATCGAGACAAAAGGGGTGGAGTTACATAGACGCTTCCAGCCTAAAAGTGTCGTCACTTCCACTATGAGCAAAGAAAAAATCAAAACCCCAGCCCTTAATTTTGTAAGGGATTCCGACTAGACTTTTTAAATCTTTCCCCCCAATCTTGGAAAAATAGTATGTATCATCTTGACCTTTATTTATCCTATACAGAAAGGTAAGCTCGTCAACAGAGAGCTCGTCTATTAAACTAGCTCTAAAAGCTATGTACAACCCTATGGTTATTATGGAAGAATTCACTGTCAATTGGAGGGGGTGAGAGTAAAAAACTCTAAACCATTGGAGATAAAAGGGATGAGGGGGTATCGACATCCCACATCTTAATAACGTTTCGGAAATAGCGATCCAACCGGTTTGGGGCAATTTTTGTAAGTATCCCACCGGCGACATGGTTGGGCCATCTAAGGCAAATTGTTCCCTGATCCTATCCAAATCCTTCTTGGTCAGCGAGGAGGATGGTTGTTTATGAGATTTGGCGGCGAGTTGCAACAGGGGAAAGGGAACAATGTCAGACAAACTTTCGCTTGAGCTCTCCTTTGAGCTTGGTGAAAGATGGGCATTGTGAAAAAGAGCTTCAATGCTACTATGCTAGTGTCAGAGCTAGACATTTTAAAGAGTTCGGCTGCAGACACATGAAATGAAAAAACAAGTGTTACTGCTAAGCTAGACAGAAGAGGGAACGTCGACACTTGTATTCCATTCAGGCGTCTGGGAAGCTCAATAATGAGCTCATATTGATGTTTCACTTTTATTTTTCCAAATTTTGGTCAGGAATTTCGGTGGATGGAAAACGGGTTTTTTCTGTTTGAAAAGCTCAGTTGGCAAAAGGGGATTCCTAACACTAAGTGTTCCTATGGCATTTTCGACCATTCTAGATAGCAGATAAATCAATGGAGATTGAGAGAGTAGTAGAGGGAACTTGCTTGGGGGGATAATGAGTATAATCACTGGAGAAACACACCAGAAAATCTCAAATTGAAGGATAGTAAAACGTCGAGAGAAGGAAAGGAAGAAGCAGTTAGGAAGCAAAAATACTAAGTGAGTAGTAAGAAAAGATTGTCACCCATTTATAGTGTTAAAATTGGAGCGGGAAACGATCTCGATTGTTCATTTGGCGAGCAATCTCAGCCCTCTATCCATTTGATTGATCTGGTCCTTCTAAAAAAGACACTTGTCGATGATCTGGGAAAGGAGAGTAACCGTCGAAGTGAAATACGCATAACCGTTGACACACGACGGGCAAGTCAAGCGCGTGGCCAATTGTAAAGGCGCGAAGTGCATCGTACATTAACTAACACAAAACGGCGGCATTAAATGCGTGAGTTCGACAATCACAAGCTTTTGGCATTTTAAATTCCAAGAATCGACGAACTTGAGAGTTAGTTTTTTAAGCTCGACACGACCTCCAAATACTAGGGGGCAAATGTTGTGTGAGTTTTTTCTACTATGAGTTTGCCAATTAGCAAGTGACATGTGTCAGTCCGACTTGGACAAGCTGGTGTGCTCGATAATATCGAGTATAAAGGGTTGGCTTACTTAGGTGCAGCCCGACTCCAGGGAAAACCCGACTGAGTAAATGAGCCCAACAAATTCAAAGGTCGCCACAAAACACAGTCAGCATGCGGATAAACATTATCCCCGAAAGAATCGGGATAAAATCAAATTTAAATTTGATCTGATCTCAAATCCCCCCGAATCACCGGATAATTTCCTTTCGAAACCAATATCCCGGATTTGGCGGGCTTGTTATATGTAAACTGAATGTATAAATACTCAAACTCTTTTCAGGGAAAAGGGTTCAAAAATTATAGAGAGGAATAAGATAACAGTAGACATAGGCATCAAAACTAAAAGCCGAACCACTTAAAAAATTCTTTTTTGCCATTGCATTTTGGTTCATTTTTATTTACTAATTATCAGTAGCCATGCTCACATTCGTTCTGATTCCATCAAGATCAATCGGATCTCTTAGGTTGGTGTGATTTTTCGTATCAACAGTTTCCAATTATGTTAATAATTTTCCTTGAAATCTTGAGATTGTTGAAAATTAACCAAAAATCTTCCATTCAAAAGAGATTTTATAACAAACTTTTAAAACCATGCAAAGTCCCTTGTATTAGATAGAGGATTGCTATTACACTCAATCTAACAAGGAATAAGGGACAATGAGGGGCATTTGCCCTCCATTTTTTTTTAAATAATAAATTCTATTAAAGTCTTTAAAAAGACCTTTATCCCTATTTTGTAAATTATTTGTAAATTATTGAAAAGCTTGTATTGAACACATTTTAAACAAGCACCATATTTTGTCTTCAAATTTTTTTTTTTCTCCTTTTCTTCTTTTGTTGATGAAGAATACGGTAGGTATTATACAATAAACTGAAAGAAGAGAGAAGATGATTGAGGGGAAATATAACCAATGCTTTTTTATTCCAAAGTTGAGTGTACATCATCTTTCACAATACATCTATTTATAGTCTTAAGATTATGAAAATGAAAT